>JAJHUR010072598.1:0-28226 GCA_027495735.1 Lutjanus campechanus | reverse complement strand
AAAAAAACACCTCAAGTGAACAAAGAAACTTTTTGCTGAATTTTTCTCAAATTTTGCCGTTTCCATTCTTCAAAATCCAAAAAAAAATATGTTGATGCAACCACTGCTATTGCCACTTCAGCTGGCATAATCACGGGAACAGATCCCAGTCAGATTTCAGCCCAACTCTAATGTGATGGATACAGTTACACTTGGCTTTTTAGCCATCAGATAGCTATTTGATTCACCCAAGACACATGAAGTGCAAAGTGTAAATTGCGCTCTTGGGAGCAGTGTTCTGCTTTGCCTGCTTGGTAATACATAAGTTTCCTGTGTTAACTACACTACATATTACCACTGACGGGTGAGCAGAGTCCTGTCTCTCTTTCTTTCTGTTCTCTCAGAAATGTCAGGTTTTGGCTGCAGGAGAGGATGAGAGCAGAGTATTAACCCATAACCAGCATTAACTGTATTCTGCTACTCACTGTAGTGTCACCACAGCAGCAGTATCTGGAGTCAGACTATTAGCCTGAGGCATCACCTACAACCAGTCCAGCACCTCCTCCTCCTCCTCTGTTGCCACAGTAGTTTCCAGTCCAGCAGTCCAGTCCCTGCGCTCTACCAGACACTTGTGAATGTCTTTATTGTGTGGATGTAAACAACAATGTCAGCACACACTCGTCACGCCGCCTCTTTTACGGCTGCTCATTCTTTCTTTTCATTGTTCTCTGGATCTCTCCGTCACTCTGTTTACAGCCGTTGGCAAGGCTTCAGCTGCCCATCTCCACTTTTATGGTTTGTTTGGGTTTTTATACATGCCTGTCTCTGTTTCCTGGGCATCTTGCGTTGTATTTTACATGCTTTGCTTGCTGGTTTATTAATAAAGTCGTGTCTTCAGGCAATATCCGATGACTGACTTCTGTTTCTTTTAACTCTACCATGTCTAAGGTCTTGTTTGGGACTTTTCTCAGCTGCAAAAATGTGTTCTTAAAAGTGCTCTCAAAGTGCTACTATTTGGAGGACAAAATGGGAAATGAGAGTCAGTGACTGGTAAAACAAATTTAGCTGAAATGGGTAACAAAAAATATTCACACATTGCAGTGTTGTTCCCATTTTTTTTATTTTACATACACAGGACATTGTTGCAACTACAAATGTTTTTCCTCACATGAAGGTAAATGTGTGAGAACCCTGGTATATATACTTAAGATGAACTGTGACAACACGTAACAGTGCATATTAAAATTAGGCAGTTGTTAAAATACATTTGCTTTATTATTTCCAAAAATGTAGGCCTATATAAAAAAAATTCAACAGGCCCTTAAGATTGTCACAAAGATGTTTTTGGTAGTGGAAGATGTAATAAAATATTTTCCCAAAAGTAAGACTGTAAAAAGACTGAAAGAGGAAAGAAGAAACTTCTTACAAATGAAAATTAGGGTCTGACCAATACTGGATTTGTGGTACCAATATCAATATAAGGGAGTGAAAAAAATCTGATATTGATATAACAGCTGATATTCATTGTACAGAATTTAATATATAGAAGAGGCTATAGAATATGAACATGGCAGGATATTTCAGTTTAAAAATAAATAATATAGATTAATAGAACTTAATTGTCAATGTTATATAATTAAGAAAATGAATCAGAAAATGTTGCCTATAAAGCTAACAAGTAAACAATCTGCATTATGTTCTGTTAATAGAGTTCTCACATCACATATTGGACAAATGCTGATACTGATGTAGACAGACATTCTGTGACAGGCCAGTATCTTGCTGATAATATCGGTCGACTGATATATCAGTCAGCTTCTACTTTAAATTCATTAGCAAAAAGCCATGCACTCTCCACCAGCCATGGTCTAGTATCAACAGTAAACTATGGTGGTGAATGTTAGTAACCATTGCTGTCTAACTGATACTGAGACAGTTTGCTGACTTAAAGGGATAGTTCGGGATTTTTGACATGAATCTGTATGGCATCCTCATCACCAGTGTCATGCAATCACACTGACTTACCCCTGGCAGCGTCCGGTGAGCAGAGTTCTCGTCCAGCTTCGGTCAAGCCGAAAGTAGTCCGGCAGGTTTGCTAGACCCAGTAAAATAAAACGTTTCTCTTCCCAAAACATTATGTGTTCAAAAAGAGTGATATATTTGCATCCCAAAAACATTGTAGTGGAAAAAGTCACACGTCGTTATCACTTGGCCCTATTTTCTCTCAGTTCGTATCAGTGCGCGCCGTCATTCTGACAGCGAGCTCAACTTTTCTAGCTCATTTCAGTGCTTACTTAGCAGCTGTATTCCCAGACAAGCAACGCTAACAAGCTAGCTTTAGCGCTAGCCAAGTTCATTAGGCTTTAAGATAATATTTGATCATATTTTTTATAAAGTCAAGTGTGTAAAAATGGTGAAGGCTTGCGACTATCCTGGTTGTGCCAACAAAGATGATGGTAAATCGACTCACAGTTTTCATCGTTTTCCTGTGACGGACGTTGCTCTCAGGCAACTTTGGCTACTCGCTTTGGGCTTCCATGTTGACACCAGACTGGCGAAAATAAAAAAGCTTCGAGTTTGCAGTGCGCACTTCAGCGAGGACGACTATGCGTCTTCGTGCCCAAGACAGACGAAGAAAAGGATTTTGAAGAGATCTGCTGTTCCTGCAACACTGGTAAACAAAACAACTAATGATTTTATGTAGCACCCGTGCGTAGCCTAACGGTGATGCGCCAGGGTTATGCAAAAGCAATATTGAGAATATTAATCATAAAACATAACAATCAATCACTCGGTGTCATACTATTAGTGATGCTTACTAAACATAAAATCTGTGCTGTTGTTTCAATCATCTGCAACTATGATTACGCGGACGTATGTACGAGTACCTACTCCATGATTTCAGTCACAGTGTAGAATCTAGGCTTAGTAGGCTATGTGGCAAGACAAACTGGGCTGACGTGACGTCTCAGCTACCAGCTCTAAAAGTAGCAGACCAGGGACGTCCGGAGGCCCTAGCTGTCAGGTCACGGTATCGCGCGCACTGATACGAACAGAGAGAAAATAGGACCAAATGATTACGAGGTGTGACTTTTTCCACTACAGTGTTTTTGGGATGCAAATATATCACTCTTTTTGAACACATAATGTTTTGGGAAGAGAAACGTTTTATTTTACTGGGTCTAGCAAACCTGCCGGACTACTTTCGGCTTGACCGAAGCTGGACGAGAACTCTGCTCACAGGACGCTGCCAGGGGTAAGTCAGTGTGATTGCATGACACTGGTGATGGGGATGCCATACAGATTCATGTCAAAAATCCCGAACTATCCCTTTAATGACTAATTTCTATGAGCGCTACTGCAGGTATTTACAATTATCTTACTAAAGACCTTTTTCACAGCAGCCATTTTTACATGAAATAGCAGTGTAAACACAGGTGTTATCAGTGATACTAATTAAGGTAACTGACCTCAATTAGCATAATTGGTAACACCTGTGTTTACACTGCTATTTCATGTCAAAATGGCTGCCGTGTAATACGTGTCATTTGTGGCCAGTAGCAGCCAGGTCTGGGTAGCAAGTTAAAAGCAACACATATGAGTGTACTGTATACACATATATAGTATAAAAGTTGTTGTGTCTTTAGGAACCAGTCTTTTTCATGTTATTGAAAAACTTGTATTTTGTAGCCAGTATCTACTTTTTACTTGCCTACATTCGCCATTTATACTTTAGTTCCATCGAGTCTGCTCTAAATGCAGTGATTGAATGTTGAGGGGCGTGTCTAGAGGGGAACCCTAGATTTGGGACACTCTCGTGAGATTTGTAGGAATTGTTTTTTTGTTTTTGTTTTTTCATTGCGCATGTTCTTCAAACCAATTTTGATTTTAAATGTAGGAACACTGCTGTTAAGATCTGAGTAGGTTTAGGGACCAATAACACCGGGTCAGGGTTAGGGAAATATGGTTTGGGTTGAAATGACCACTCTCACGAGATCTCAGTGCGCGCGTGAAGCACCTATACAAGTTGCTAACTGCAATCACCTGCCTCCTTTTGACCGTAATGCGACGATGATGAAGCCAAACCCAGAACAAGAGGCATCTTCCAGCGACGGTGTCTGGCCACATCTGGCCACAGTTTCATACCAAAATCTTAAAAAAGATAACCGCTACCTGATGACTACTCGGCTTTTTAGAACGTCACATATTGAAGTAAGTTGCATAATAGTAGCTAGTTAGCTAGCTAATGTTAGCTAGCTATTCGCCAGCTACCGAACATTAGCTATGCTAAACGTACCTTTTAAATTGGAGCAATTTGTCTCTCCGTAATGCCAACGTCAGCGTTAAAATTACTTTCTTAATTGCAGTACAACCTGAACACATTTAAATGGAAAGTAACTTGCACTTTGAGTAATTTATCAACAGTTACTTTTAATTGAGTAGATTTCTCAAATGGCTGTTGTCACTTTTACTAGTACTTGAATGTATAGTTTTAGTACTATACACACTAGGGTTGCAAATTATAAGCACTTTCTTCATCATTGGTAAAATTAGCAATCAGTTAATTGATAAATCATTATTAACAAAAACATTTGCAAATAAATTGACTGATTGACTGATGGCCATCTGAAGAGTGTAAATTCAGCATTAACTCTTTTAGCTGTGTTTTGGTCTCCATTAACTCCTGAGAAAAGTGTCTGGCTTTTTAGCTACTGAATCTTTCAATATGTTCACAAACTAATCACTAAATGTTTTTGCCCGCTGTTTGGTGTTCAGTGAATAAGTCCGAAGCCACCAGACTCTACTGTCAAAATTAGTAATTTTATCTTGCGGAACACAGTGTTATTGTTATATTACAGAGTTATTGGTGCTGGTCTACTGCTGCCTCAGTCTGTTAGTTTGACTGTGTTATATTGTGTGACTTCAGTGTTAAAAATGGTTAGTTCAGATTCACAGAAGTCACACAATAACACAAATAAACCAACCAATCGAGGCAGTGGTAGACCAACAACTGTGTCGATAAATACTGGATATTATAATATTTTGTTGGGCAGATTATGTCAAAGCATTTGATTTGAATTCTTGGTAAACAGCTCTATAAAAGGCAGAGTATCTTTGTCAATTTTATTGATGTACTTTATGAGAAAAACTAACTGAACATTTGAAGAGTGAGAACTTTTTGTTTTTGTTGTAATAGTGATGTCAGTTAGATTCGGAATATCCATCCATCTTTGCCCACAACATGTGTTCCTCTCTAAACCTCACGTATGTAGAAACTACAGGCGATATGAACTTTTTAAAATGCAAAAATGTGAAATTGTAGGTGTCTAATCGGGATTGACCATGAGAAGCAGGTATTTAATATCAGCTGAAAAAAATCCATATTGTGCATCCCTACCATTGGACTATTATTAATGATGTATTAAAGTCAGCACAGCACTTTAATTTAAATGTATTTTATATGAAATCTTAACCTGCAATGTAACTAGTAACTTTAGCTGTCAAATGAATGGAGTAAAAAGTACAATATTTCCCTCTGAAATGTAGTGGAGTACAAGTATAAAGTAGCATAAAATGAGAATATTAAAGTATAGTACTTCACGAAATGTACTTGAGTTTCTTTACTCTCGTGTATTTGGAGTTGCTGTCTGTAAAATATCTTGTTTTTGATGTCCAACAAAAGTATACATTCTGTTTAATCTATTATTATTATTATTATTATTATTATTATTATTACTATTTTGATAATCGGTTAATTGGTTTGAGTAATTTTTTTAGGGAAAAGTCAAATTTTCCAATTCCAGCATGTGGAAAAATGTGAATCTTTTCTTTTTTCTTTTACTCCTCTCTGACAGTAATCTGAATATCTTTGGGTTGTCGACAAAACAAGACATTTGAGGACGTCATTTTAGACTTTGGGAAACACTGATCAACATTTTATGAACCAAACAACTACTTGATTAATCAAGAAAATTATCATCAGATTAATCGACAATGAAAATAATTAGTTAGTTGCAGCCCTGGTTCTGTTTTTTGCATCCATGGTGACAGATAATTTGGTTTGACAATAGTAGGCGGAAGCAACAAAACCAGACTGAGTGGTTGAAAACAGTACGTTGTGCTCAGAGGTGTCAACTGCTCGCACACATACACACACAGTGAGAGAGAGAGAGAGAGGTAGACAGACAGAGAGATCATGTTCATGTGTTAACTAGCAACCACAGTCCAGCCTCCTAGTGTCGTTTATCACCCTCCTGCCCTCCTCCTGACTCTCTCCCCACACACACCAGTTTCACCCAGTATGGCCAAGCTGCTGCCTCTTCACCCTGGACTGGGACGAGTGGTCATGGGCCTGCGGCCCCACACGGCTCCCAGTGCTACCACACACTCCTCCCCAGGAAGACGGACAAGTGGGGGATCCACGCTGACATGGATCCACACAGAGGGAGGTAAGTCATTTGCTATATTTGCCCATTTGACTGAGAGGAATAAGATCATTTTATGAAATGAATGGTTGATTAACTTTTTTTCAAACTGATCCATCATTTTTCTAATGTTAGTTGGGCCTTCAAAATGATTGTAGCCAGCTGTCGCAATGTACAAACCCACTGAAAAGTTTGGTACTACTTTCTAATAATGAAGAGTTTAAAAGTTGTGGCATCAAAATATTTCAAGGTACCACCACCTGCCTTCTCTCAGATATATGGGACTAGATGGCACTTGGCTTGTGGTGCTCAAAGCACCAAAAGATATTTTGAAAAATTCAAGAGCAGTGTTCCTTTCCATAAATCATGACCTGATTACTGAAGATAATCCACTGACCTTGCTGTGAGCAGTTTCTGTAGATTCTGAAGTACTGCAGGAAGAAAGCAGTTCCTACATGAAACTGCTCTCGTTAAGGTCTGTAGATCATCTTGAGTAACTGGGTCATAATTTTTGGAAAGAGACCCTGATGTTAAGTTCTTCCAAATGTATTTTTTGTTGCTTTGAGCACCACAAGCCATGTGCCATCTAGTCTCATTATAGTGGAGAGAAGGCAGACATCTCAAAAACAGTGTAGATTGATAAATGGCACTATAGGCTGGGGAAAAATATGTAGTTTTTGGGGTGAAGTGTCCCATAATTTATTGATTATATTTTGTGATTACTCGTAATCTTCAAGTTACTGAAGTTACAGTAAAACGTAGCATATTTGCCTCTGAATTATGGAGTAGAACTGTAAAGTAGTAGAAAATGGAAATACTGATGTAAAATACAAGTACAGTTCTTGAGAAATTGTACTAATGTTACTTTCCACCACCGCATTTCACTAAATGTATGGTAGTATTGTAAGAGAAGGCACAATGCACTTTCATTCAGTATGTTGTCTAAATAATTGTATGAATGCTCGGCACATTCTCCAGCTGAATGTGGACAAAACAAAAGAACAGGTCACTGTTACACACACTGCGCCAGTCTGAACTCTGCCTCTATTCATGACAAAACACTGAAACATCTTGATGGTCTCTCGGAGTCATCGTAGACAAAAAACTGCTGATACCCACCTCCATCTGTGAGATCAGAGCACCTTCTGTTGCCCCCCACCTCCTGTTGTTGCTTTACAGAAGCGTAATTCAACACATCCTGCTGCACTGTTTCCCTGCTTCTTTACTGCACCACACTGTTTCCAACAAAAATGGTGTCAGTCACACCGCCTCCAAAGTCATTGACCTCCCCACACCAACAGCAGAGCATCACAAGGAGCTCTCACCATAACAAATGACACTGACCATGTGGGGAGAGAATAAAGGGCATGAATGTGTGTGTATAAATGACCATGTATCCATTGTTTTGTGCATTTGCATGTTTTTCTATTGTGGAAATCTGAAAATCTGCATTTCCCTAAAGTACATTCAAAGTGACATCAAAATATTTCCTCAGTCCACAGTCCAGCGAGCTACCATCCGGACTGGCATCTCACCCTGGAGCAGGTGAAGCCTCTGATCCACAGCAAACTGACAGACATCAAGTCAGCTTTCATGGCGGCGGACCCCGATGGGACGGGGCTGGTGAGCATAGAGGAGTTCACACGAGTCCTGCAGAGCCTGCTGCATGTCAGCCAGGACCAGCTCGACGCTCTGCTCAACCAGGTGAGAGGGACAGTCAAACTCTCCCAAATACACCTCAGCAAAGTGGCTACTTTATCAGTTCGTGAGTAAGAAGGTTCACTTCCTCCACTTCTCTGGGGTCCTTATTAAAAATAGTGACAGCAGTAGGTAATAAAACATTTTATACCTACATCATACAGCAGTAAACTGAAAATAACCAAAGCTGTGTCTGACCAAAGACACGTGGGAACACAAAGAGGATTTTAAAACTTTCAATAAACCTGCCTTGTAGAATTTTCATTGTCAAAAACATTTCTTAGAAACTAAAGTACTATGTGCTCCAAAGAAAAGAGAGAGATTTGCTTTTATATTTCTTATGAAACACATTGTGTCTTACATGTTGAATGCATTTCCTGTCTCATAAAGCATTTGCAGCATAAATTGTTTTTTCAGCCTGTTGTAGAATGAAAAAAAAAAATCTGCGCTCATACACAGACAGAAAAGAGCTCGGGTGTGTGGAACCAAAGTACCAGAAAGGGGGTTTGCACAACAGTTAAACTGCTCTTTTTATCCAGTTTTCAATGTCTGAATTTAGCACACAGAAAAACAACTTAATTGTTATGCTGGCTTTATGTTTATGATGCATTACTGCCACCAACTGTCAGTGTATAGGGACATCATGCATTTTGTATCAAAGCTTTCTTTATTTCACCATCATTTGTCATCTGGTCTGATCTGATGTACAGAACCAGCTAGACATGAGTTGAATCATTTCAGCAGTTTTTTCTCTGGTATTGTTCTTGTAGAGTTGGTTACAGTGTCCAGTGACCAGATGAAAATGGGTGAAATTCAGGACAGGGAGTTGGGAGTGGGCATGTCATGTCTGAAGGATTAAAATACAATAATTTAGAGTCACATCATTTGTTACTAATATTCTGAAGATCATTTTCAAATTCATATCAAAGGATGATATGAAGCACAGTATACTGACACAGGTGACAGGTGTGTTACAGTAATTTTAAATGTCTTCAGCAGTTAATATTCTCCTTAAGCTGTAGGAGCTCACAAACACACTTTTAAAGAATTTTTTTATCACTCCAACTGTGGCAGCTGCACTCTACATGATCTGGTTATCAGGTTGCTTGACATCAACAATCTGTTATTTATGCTCTAATCACTGTGATAGACAAATGAAAACACATCAGTGATACTCTTAATATATTTTTAAAAAATGAACAGGACATTTTTTGGTAATTAAAAGCAGGAATTATTGCCTATATAATGGATTTGATCTGTAAATGCCTCTTGTTCCTCCACTGCTTGACAGGATGGTCCAGTGGTTTATATCAGTGGTTCCCAACCCTTTTCCTTATCTTTTCTATCATCTATCATCTATCACTGACATATTTTACTGATATTATATTCAGTGCCTAATAATAACAGTACAGAACAACTTAACGGTAAATTTACCCTACTACTGAACACAAGAACTACATGAAGGTTGTGTAAATGGAACATTTGGGTGAGCAATTTTCTGTCTGTATTATGTATTTATTTTCTAATAATCATACATCCTTGCAAGGCTCCTTTGTGAGAAATTGTTTTCTTCTCCCTGACGTTTTGCCATTGTTCCCTTGGGTTGTTTTAACTGTGTACTTTTCTAATGCAGGATGACACTGTTTAGTAGAGAGTGAAGGCTGTGTGAATTTAGCTTGTGTTCAGGTCTTCACTATTCCTTTACCATGTGAGATTTTTTTTTTTAGTTTATATCTTGAATAATAATCTAAACTCCAAAATAACAATTAAATTTAGTTTTCTTCACAAAAATGACTGAAATGCTGATTTATATGCCTGCTGTATATTTTCTTAAAAACGTTTTGTTACACTCCTTAAAATCAAGAAGGCCTTGCAACATCTGCAAAGCTTTGGCAACCCCTAGTGGTGTTCGGGATCGCCAAATTGAGAACCAGTGGTTTAAAGAACCAACCTTCAGATCGGTTTCTTTTTTTTTTTTTTTAAAGTTATTTTTTTGGCCATTTTGTGCCTTTATTGGATAGTGCAGCTGAAGAGTAGACAGGAAATGGGGCAGAGAGAGAGGGGATGACACGCAGCAAAGGGCCGAAGGCGGGAATCGAACCAGCGGCCGCTGCAGAGGACTAACAGCCTCAGTACATGGGGCGGATGCTCTACCAACTGAGCTAAACCTCCGCCCCCAGATCGGTTTCTTGCCCTGATTTTGGCAACCTCCTTGAAGTGTGTCTGACCCTTTTCTCTCAACTTCCTGGAAGGAGCGTAGGGGAAAATAAACTCTGCCTGTTGGCAGCGTCAATAAAGAAAATAATCACTGTATAGGATTTTAACATATTGACTTAAATATAACTTGGACCTCTATTACATTTTTTTAAATTTATTTTATTTAGAGAGGACAGTGCACATTCATCATACATTTCTGTAGATGTGCCGGTGTTAGCCAAAGGCTAGTTTCCAACCGTAGTCCTCCGGCATGATGTTAAAAGCCATTAAGACAAGCAGGGGTCATAATACATAAAAATAAAACAGGGACATAGGAGTAAGAAAGACATTCAAGTAAGTCACAAGTCCGAAACTTTGTCTTAAGTCCTAAACAAATCATAATGCGTTCTTTGCCAAATGTAATGCCATCTTAAATACACAGCCTCAGTTTACTGTTCTTTGTGCAACTTTAAATGTCGAACACAGTTGTGAAATTTCTGTTGGTTTTGTATGTAAGTGCATTGATCTTTGGTATAACTTCTTGCAACTGGAGCTCAGTAACGTAATGTTGGTTCTTCATGATTCTGTCCTGCAACTTGACTGGATGCTGTTGGATGAATCGGAGCAGCCACACCCTCACATCCCTCGACAACGCTGCATTTTGGGTGAACACAAGTGCTGTTTAAGTGCCAGCGCAAACAGAGAAGACTAGTGTAATTTTCATGCATGTTAATGTTAGCAATGTAATTAGTTTACTATAATGCCACAGTGGACAGACTAATGAAACAGCAAAATAGTGCCTTAAAAAGTGACAGATATCAGAAATACATTACAAGGAGATTCAGTAAGGCGCTTGTATATGTCGGGATATACCACCTCTGACCACTCGGTGGAGTCATTCTTCCACTTTGATTGAGGCAGACACTCACCAACACCTGTTACTTTATTTTTTCTATGTAATGACGCCAATCACTGATTGGCAAAGACATTGGCCAGAGGTTATGGGATCCTAATAGCTTAACAATAATGCAGTTTTCTTATTCTATACGTTTAAATTGGCAGACTTTTTGTATTTTGAATTTGTATTGACCACCAGTCAGTGTTCATTTTCACCCAAAAAGGGGCTGAAGCACAGAGGCAAGGTACCCAGATGGGTTGCTCTGGGCGGCTTTTATGCCTTTATTTGATTAGACAGCTTGAATGGAAGTGAGGACAGGAAAAGGAGAAAGAATGGAGGGATGACAGGACTCTGCCTCAGTACATGGGGCTCATGCTCTACCAACTGAGCTATCAGGCTGCCAGGATTCACACTTATTAAATTACAGACTATTTTCATGTCAAAAGGCTAAAGTCCAAGTGAAGTCACAAGTCATTGGTGTTCAAGTCCAAGTCGAGTTACAAGTCTTAATTTGATGTTGCAAGTAGGGTTTAAGTCATCAACAGCCATGTGACCGGAATCCACACCACTGTGGGACAGGGTTGATCCCTCAGACAGGGCCATGTCCCCCCCAAAAAATGACTGTAAAAGACCCAGTTTGAATTGCTGGTATCTGGGCAACGCTTGGTTTGGCTTTCCCGTTGGAGATTTTGTTGTTATGTGAGGCATCATCCAGAAGATGGCAGTATAAGATGTGTTTTAATCTCTTCCAGGCAGCTGACATTGACAAATGATGCTCTGTGGCCGTGGAGACTGGTCAGAGGAGAAGTGATTCTGGCAGCTGTTAAAGCAGACGCTATTTGTTTGGCATGAGTTTTTCCTCTGAACCAGCCCGCAGACTTATTCTCTTCATACATTCCTCAGCAGCCTGAACATGTTTACCAAAAAATGAAAAACTCTTGGCTATGAAAGCTGGCTGATGTAGGATGTGGAAGTCAAGGCCTAATAATGAGAGTGCTGAGGCCTTGTATCAGGATGCTTCTCCTCTCTGGCATTGATCAATCGAGCATGCACATGTGTATGTGTGGTGTGTTTGTGGTCCGTGCGCGGTGGCGTAATTCCCCCCTCTGCCTTCATCTTCATCTGTGCGCGCGCTGCCTCTGTCACTCCGCTACGCCACTGTAATCGTCTCCACTGTTCCTCTTTGTTCCGTCTCAGCGCTCACGCCTGACAGTTTGACTGCCTGTCTTTCCCGCACAGATTTCCTCCCATAATATCAGCACTTTGTGTCTTCCACCTCCCCACTCCCCCCCCCCAATACACAACCCCACATCCCACCATCCCCTGCCCACCCCTCCCACTCACCGTCTTATTCATTAAAGACTCTGTGGGTGTGTGTGTATGTGCTTTCTGGAGAGTTGTGGAAAGTTTACTTTAAAGGACTATCACTGGAGTAGCAGCTGTTGTTCTGGTGACATTCGGATGTGGAAGTTGCTTTGTGCTTGAGGGAGCGAGATGCCACAAGGAGCCCAACACCCTCCCCTTCTTCTTCTGTTATTTATTTATCTATCCGGTCTCATCTGTGCCACATTTTTGTTAAATATTGATCCAATATTGAATGTGCACCGGTAGCTGAGCCTGTAAAAGAGAAGTTGCTTGAATAATTTGAGCTTAATGGGGAGGATGGACAAAAAGACAATTGCAGAGCTGCTGACAAATCTGACGACAAAGAAGGAGCCGGTGACAGACAGCCAGACTCATGCTGAGAACAAGACAGAGAAAATCCACTGCATCACGAGAGCTCAAGCTCTGTCTCCTCCCTCGCTGAATGTCTTTTTTCTCTGTTTATTCAGTGTGATTAGAATTGATTTGGATTCCTCTTAAATGTTGCAGCATCCAGCCGACTTCTCTGGAGACGCAACCCACATTTGAGACTGACGAAATACTCTCTTTTATACACTTTATTTAAAGTGTATGTAACATGTTTTATTTGACAAAGCAGTCACATGCAATTTATTGAAAATGCAGCGATATTGATAGTAGGGCAGAGTGATAAAGCTTCTAAATTATATCATTATTTTTAGGCTATTTTATGATGTAGGATGTATTAGGACTGGGAAATACATGGGAAGTATATATTGTATTGTGATATGAAACTAGATATCGTCTCAGATTTAATTGTGAGTCATAGTTATATTGTGATATGGTGTCTTTTCCTGTTTTATAAGGCTACGTGAAAGTAAAGTGATGTCAACTTACTTCTTAACTTACTTCTAATTATTTGTCCATACCAAACTGATCTTTATATCCACATTACTGATGGTTATTTATCAAAAATCTCATTGTGGTAAGGTATTGTGAAAGTGCCATATTTATCAAGTCTCAGTATTATAGGGACCATTGGTGCTTTCACAAAATATCACCACAATGAGATTTTTGATAAATAATGATCAGTAATGTGGATATAATGGCTAAGTAGGTACGAGCAAGTAATAGAACAGCTAGAGCAGCTCGAACATTTACTGTTATGAAGCATTTAATACCAGTTGCCATAAGGCAACACTCATGTCATATGATGATATCCACAATCCAAGACGATATCATGATGCTGATTTTAGGGCTGCAACCAACAATTATTTTCACATCCGATTAATCGATCGATTATTTTCTCGATTAATTGATAGTAGTTGTTTGTCTTAAAATGTCAGAAAGAGGTGGAATATGTCAATCTGTGTTTCCCAAAGCCTAAGACGACGCCTTAAAATGTTTTTTGTCCACAACTCAAACATAATTCAGTTTACTATAATAGAGGAGCCAAGAAATCAAAAAAATACTCACCTTTATGAAGCTGGAATTAGATAATTTTCTTGACAATTAATGTAAAAATCGATTAATAATGGTTAATCAGTTTATTGTTGCAGTGCTAATCAATTTAATATCTTTATATTGCTCAGCCCTAATTGATAGACAAAATCATTTTCTGTTTTTTTTCCCAAAATAAGTAATAATTTGGCATAACCATACCATAGTTTCAAACTGAACTGCGACAGATTAATTTGTCTCTATAACAAGCGCTGTGTTCAAAAATGGAGATGCTGGCTTTCTCCTGAGTCTTTTCCTTTTAAATTTGACAGAACTTGCTACTATCAGAATTCTATGTGGTCATATGTTTTACTGCAGTTCGTAGTATTTCTAATATCAAAGTGATATCATTTTAAAGTCAGACAGTCTAACTTCTTGAAAGAAGACTTTTTAGCCCTGAAGGCCTCAGTAGGCTTCAGATGAAATAGTTTCCACATGTCGTCTAGCCACGTCTGAAGACAAAAGTGTTAATAGGTGTTCTCTTCTGAATGGCCACACTTGAAAGATTGCTGTTGTAACCTCCCTGGCTGCATTCCACTCCTCCTGCATATCTGTCTTTTGTGCGTCTTTATAGCTTCTCCTTGAAGACTGTTATATAGTGTTGCATGAAAGTGACTGAAGTAGTCATGTGAAAATTGTAAAAAGAGAGTTTGACAAGTTTACTACTTGTAAACCAATTGTAATTACTTTTGTCTACTACTGACCAATCACTGTTTGAACTTGGTTGAGTCTCGGACATTAGAGTCAAAAAGGAGGTTTCAGATGCCGACAAACACTTTGCCTTTACCAGTGTCCTGGTGGTACTCGGTCCTGGTGGTGATGGTTTTGGTGGTTCAGTGTTGACATGTATACGTGAGCTTATACAGTGGATTTGTAACATGTCTGTTTGGCTGAAGAAACAGAAGAATTCTCTCAACTCAGAAAGGAGCACTCCCTCCTTCAGTTATATCAAAAAATTCTAAATCACCAAATTTGGAGAACTGGAGGTTTTCACAGGACACCGATGATATGTATATATACAGTATATTTATGTCAACACTGGACCATAACTGTATGAATAGTGGGCGGAGCTCTCAGATCTGAAAACTGAAGCTGCTGTATAATTACCTTAAATCTGCATCCTTCTTTCTCCTGGTCAGCAGGAGAGACTCCACTTCACTCACCAGCCAAAAAAAAAAGGACAAAAAACAATGGCCATTTATAGAGCTACATATTGTGCGCCCCTACTAAGGATGTTCTTGGCAATTAATTTCCCTGTTGATTAAACGCAAAATTTAATTTAGACTAGTCGACTAGTCTAACACTAAGAAAACACTGGGAAAGCAGTTCAAATTGAGCAGAATTGATTAATTTATAATGTTAAACACTGTCGGAAACTATTTTGATTGTTGATAACTTGGTTTGAGTAATTCTTTAAGAAAACAAGTGAAAATTCTCTGATTTCAGCCTCTTTATTATTAATATTAATATGAATATTTTCTGGTTTCTTAACTCCTATCTGACAGTTAACTGAATACCTTTGGGTTGTGACTAAAACAAGACATTTGAGGACGTCGTCTTAGGCTTTGGGAAACTTCACCATTTTCTGACTTTCTAAAACAAACAACCTGTAATGAATTAATCAATAAAATAATCAACCAGTTAATCGATTATGAAAATAATCGTTGCAGCCCTAGTAATTTGACTTTCATCAGCCATTTTGCCAATGGAAACAAAAGTTAGTTTTTTACCCTGATTTGTATTTTCTGATAATTTCAATTAAATACCTTTTAAAATTATTTTTTAACTTTTTTAAGTGTGACACTGAACACATATGAGCACATTCCATTTCCATTAGTTTGAAACTGCACTGCAACAGCTTTATTTGTTCCAACAACAAGTTTTTTGTTTTTTTTTTAAATAACAGACCTCAACGTGGTAGTAGATTTTAACTTGAAATGACTAATTTTCAGGAATAATCCTGCTTAAAACACAGTGAAAACAATGAAAGAAACAAATATTAACAGATCTTTACAGCTGATCTCTACGTCTTCTGGCCTCCGCCCTCCATTCTGCCTCATCCACCACTGACCTCTGTCTCACCTTCAGCCTCAAACTGAACTGCAGGTGTAACAGCGCTGTCACAGGTATATAGAGCATGGAGAGACACCCCCCCTCCTCCTCCCCTGAGGTGGGGGCTGTGTGTTACTGCTGATAGCGGTGATAATTGGACGGTGTGGTGTCTATAATAAGACTCAATGTTAGGAGCTCCGCTGGGGCCTGCTGCACTGGATTACACCATGGAAGGATGTAGGGCAGGGCAACAGGGACTCTACTTTGATTATGAGCCACCAAAATAGGTATACGTGTGTGTACGTGTGTGCACGCACTAAGTATTTGTCTTCTTGATTGAATGCGTATTTTGTGTATTTTGTTTTGTGTGTGTGTGTGTGTGTGTGTGTGTGTGTGTGTGTGTGTGTGTGTGTGTGTTTGTAGAAACTAGTTCTCTGATTTTGTGTGTTTAGTGCCAACTCTTTGCCAGTTTTTCTTTAAGTGTGTGTATGTCCGTGCGTGTGTGTATGAAAAGCGGCACAAGGTCAGAACAAAAGCATGCGGCTGCATTCCCCAGGTGTGCCCCGTTCCAGAGAACAGCACCTAGCATATTCCCCAAACAGCCTCGTCCTGAAAATTACTGCTCAACCCACCTGACGCCAGCCCGCCGCCATCCCATCACCATGCCGCTCTGCCTGTCTCCACGGAGATGCCATTACATGTGCCATTAGCTGGTGCTGGAATGTTTGAAAAGTTTGGAGTGGGCTTGAGTGCGGGAGTGTGTTGGATAATGTCCCCCCGCCCCCACCCCCACCCTCCCACCCCCCACCATCATCTTCATCCTCCTCCAGTTTTCCATCATCATCAGTCTCACAGTGGTGTTTTCTATACGTGGCTCCACTTGTTTACACGTCTCTGTGTTTGTGGCTGCTGCAGGTGTGTGAGTGGAGCGGTGGAACGGTGGACTACATGCAGTTTCTGAGGAGCTTCAGACGAGTTCCGGCGGCCCGCAGAGCCTGCAGCAGCAGCAGCACTGTGAGGTACACACGCTCCTCTCCTCTCCTAAACAAAGAAACACCACGCTGCGTTTGCATTTTGAGGCGTTTGGTGGCAGCAGCTGAACATGCTTTAACTCTGTGTGTTTGTGTGTGTGTTTGTCTCAGGCGTGGTCCACTGAACACTTCCATGGCCCTGTCTGACATACAGAAGCATCTGAAAGAAAAGGTGTGTACTCTCTGACTTGTTCTTTGTTAAAAGCTGCAACCAGGGAGTTGTGCTTCACTGGTGGTCAGATACATTGAGTCTGTTGGCATCAAGCTGCAGTTGAGTTAAATGCTCAGCATCAAAGTTTGCAACATAATTGTTTATATTAAAGGGACCCTGTGAAGATTTTGCCTATTAGAAGTGTTACGGAGGAATATTTTAACACTTTCTTTGAAGAGGTTTTCCATTTATTATACGGGACATTAACATAGGTTGCCATCTTAAGTTGCAACTGTGTGCAAAAAGATGAAGGATACTGGAAGGTAACAAAAATAAAAATGAATAAATAAAACCAACAACCAAAACAAACGGATCACGTCAAGGAAAAACAAAGAAAAAAACACACACTCTAAAACAAAACAAGTGCCTCATAGTGCATTCAAGCATGATTGGACAGTCCAGAGTTCATAATTCCAAGCTGGGTAAACTGTTGACATAGTCTATTAATGCATCCCAAGTTTTATAAAATCTTAGTGGAGCTGTTCAGGGTGATCTTATTTTTTCTCCATCACATCCTTAATCCATTTGCTGCGTGATGGTGGGGTAACATCTTTCCATTTAAACAAAATTAAACGATAACCTTCTGTAGGTGAGCAGGGAGTCACATGGAACTGAGAGTACACCAAAAATACCAATAACAAGGGAAACCCAGAACACACATTTATTGTTGCTTTACATGATCTTTAACAATATATGCAAAAAACACAAAATATCACATGCTTATGCAGGCTTGAACCAACCAGTTTTATCCAGTTAAGTCATCCACCCATCAATCAATCTTCAACTTTCAGTGGCACAGTGTTTAGATAAATTTGTTAAGTAGCTAGCAACAAGTGTGGGACGTTGCACATGTTGAGACGCTCACTTTTCAGCATTGAAGTTTTTTTCCCCGGTAAAAATGAAAATGCAAACACGATTATTCTCACTAACTGTATCACATCATAATGGCAATTTCAGTGAAAATAATTGAAATAATTGCATTGTTACTTCTTTACCATATCATGCAGCCCAATTTTTTTCCATGTAAAAAGTTTAAGAAAGAAAGTAAGCAACATAAAGGAAAAATAACAAATTGTAAAGGGTCGCCTACAAGTCGATGTATCAGAATAGTCATGTATTTTATGTATCACTCTCTCCAATGTTAGAAATGAGCCTGCAAGTTGGTGGAGTTTGTTTCTGAGGTATGTGACATATTAAACCCTGACCCTGAATATACACACTGATACACTGAAGTTCCAAAACAGAAATGTTCAGCTCTGGCATCTACTTCTTATTTAGCTCCTGAGTGACCTGTGTGCTGTGGCATATAAAAACACCACATGGACGTGTTAACTAGATTTTCATTGACACAAAGTTTCAGGCGAGCCTCCATTTTGTTGGACAGTGCAATCAGCTGGGGTCAGTGACCCTGAACACTTGCAGTGACATGCCTGCAGCATGACTTCCTGAACCATGATGTAAGAGTTCATAAGTGAATTCTCCCTTTAACAACCATTAATGCTGCAATGTCACACTTCTGCAGACAGTCGCTTTGAAAAACAAAATGAATGAAATCTCCTTAAACACTAACATGACTCACACAGCATCCTCGGAGTGTGTGTGTGTGTGTGTGTGTGTGTGTGTGTGTGTGTGTGTGTGTGTGTGAGAGAGAGGGGGTGATTCATGTGGCAGCAGCATGTGTTTGTGGGGCCAGCTCTGGCAGAATTCAGCCTCTACGTAGGAAGCATGACAGAATCGACTCTGGATTTGTGCTGCTTGTGTTCCACATATTAAACCGAGCTGTTGATGTTGTTGTGAAACGCAGAAAATTTACCAAATCCTCCCTGTGGATACATGACTGCCTGAGGGCTATCAGGGCTGTCCTTATCCTCATGACAGACATACGTGTGTATGTGTGTGTGTTTTTAAGTGTATGTTTCTGTGTTGGCTATTTTCAGGAAAAACATCTCACAGCCCACACAATAGATGTTTATTTGAAGTCCATCCATGTCCTCCTCTTTCTGCATCATGCCATTCTTTCTCTGCATATGTTTTTTTTTTTTTTTGCTACCAGCCAGGCAGACGTGTCCAAAGCAATTGACTCCTAGCATCAATAATATGATGAGAGTCAGGCCTGTAAAACAAGACAGGACAGTGTCAGAGTAACCTGCACTGAGTAACAAATCATCCCTGTCAAGGTTTTTCTCATTGGAATTATAGTCAAACCACAGTTTTCTTCTTACCTGTAATGCTGTTTATCCATCTAGATAGTTTTGGTGTGAGTTGCAGAGTTTTGGAGATATCAGCTATACAGATTTCAGCCTTCTCTCAAATATAATGAAACTAGATGGCACACACAGCCCCTGGAGCTCAAAGCCCCAAAAAATACATTAAAAAACAACTCAGCAGCAGTGTCTCTTTCCAGAAATCATGACCTGGTTACTCAAGGTAATCCACAGACCTGGTTGTGAGCAGTTTCATGTAGGAACTATTTTCTTTCTATGGAACTAGAGAGAGAAAATGTGACAAGATATGAAAAAATCAAATGGGCTGTTTTTTTTGTGCTAATAATATGTTGGATTAATGTTTGTGTGTTTTCGACATATTTTAATTTTTGAAAATCCTTACCATCCATACCAGACAAATGTTTTGGCTTACTGTGTTTATGAGTATTTCTGATGTTAAAAGCTGCCTCGAAAATGAGGCAATACATCTCAAGGGGTTATTGCTAATAAAGAATTTAATTAATAAAAGGCAACAGAACACTGGAAGGTTTAAAGAGACAGTTCACCCCAAATTAAAAATACATATTTCTCCCCTGGCCTGTAGTGCTATTTATCCATCTGAGTTGCAGAGTTTTGGATGGCCATAAAGATATCTGCCTTCTTCTAGTTTCAGTCTAGTAGAAAAGAAAGTAGTTCTAGAAGGTTCTAAAATAGTGCCAGTGGATTCTACTGCAGAAAGAAAGCAGTTTCTTCATGAAACTGCTCACAACAAGGTCTTTGGATTATCTCGAAAAACTGGGTCGTGATTTTTGGAAAGAGACGCTGGTTTTGAATTTTTGAAATATATTTTTTTGATGCTTTGAGCACCACAAGCTGAGCGACTAGCCAGGGGAAAAATATGTAGTTTTGCGTACTGATGTAGTTTTGATTTTGTCACTTTAAAGCTTTGGTTTTAAAGAACTGAGAGCCTTTGACAGCTTGTTCCAGACATGGAGGGGTGTGGTGAGGAAAAAAAGAACAAGGACTTTTGTCTCATACTGGCCCACCTTGAGACACACCAGCATCCATACAAACCATGTCAAAAATTTACCAGAATGAAGTAGAGAACACAGATTTGATTCTTCATCTTGGTGTTTTAAATTTGATTTGGGAGAGAGACATGCAGGGAAGGGCTACAGGCTGGAATCAAATCCATGGCACTTCAGAGGACTGATAGCCTCAGTACCTTGAGTGTATGCTGTACTAGTTGAGCTACATGGGCACCCCACATGTGACTATTCTCACCCGGGACCAAATAGACATTACATTTATTTAAAAAATTTCCCTCTAACAATAACTGTTTAGTCTTTCTTGCATCAGTATATTTAGCCGTTATTCATGCACAGCTAATTCTCCAATGGACCTCCATCATGGCACCAACTGTTGTTGCTAGGAGACTTGTGACGCACTTGTAAAGCCTCTACGTACACTACTTCCTTCCACCCAAGAAAATACCAGCTATTTCTAAATCTCCATAAACGCTCTGCATTTGACTCCTTTTACTAAGACAATGGCTTCTGTTGTCACGGCAACTGGATAAAGATGTTGGCCTACCTAGCGACACCTCTGCGGGACAAAAAGAGGCTGTGTTTTAGAGAAAGTTGTGATGAGTAAATCAGATATTCTGAGGCCTCTTTACTGAACAAACAACGAACCCACAGGGGAATCCCTCTCTGCAGTCTACACAGTTTTGATGACTTTGATCTCCATCAAAATTGTTTGTCAATTACTGTAATAAGTGAGAGTGTGTAGGAATGTGTGCGCAAGTATGCGTGTGTGTGCGCGGTCACTGTCTGATGACTCGTCTTGGAGGACCAGCTGGGCCTGATAATGAGTGATGCACACACACATATGATGGAGTACCAGTCACAGCTGTTTACCCCGTGTGCTCGCCTCACTTATCAATATTCAATTAAGATCACCGCAACACACACACACACACAAGCACACACACTTTCACTGACTGAAGTAGCCATCCAAGGGTGGAATGAAGGATGTTTCTAAAGTGTTTATTAACTCCATCTGTGTCCTGATCTCTTCTTCTCTGGGTTTGTTCATTACTTGTTCTCTTGGTGCAGACTTAAATCTGACAAGATACAGTACATTTTATATACATATTGATCATCAATAGGTTAAAACAACATCCTGAGTCATTTGGATTCCCAAACACCAGTGTTCATCTATGGCCCATTTCATGAAAGTCTTTGAGAATTATTTAGTTTTACAGTGTCACTTTTCAGAAATGATTGATGCTTTCAGATCCTGTGAACACATCTTTATACCTAAGTGACAGAAAAGGTCAGTTGTCAAGGACTCCCAGAACAACATAAAAGGCCGTTGGATGGTACAAGTGACCAGCACACCAGACACAAAGTATGTTATTGAGAAACAGTCGCAGTTTTGTTGCAAGTTAAGTTACGTTAAACAGGTGGCCAGCGTAAATATCCCATTGTGTGTGGTCACAGCATGATTAGGTTTACGATGCAAAGCTACTAACGTTACATGATGTTACTTGATGTGATGTTACTTGATGTGATGTTACTTGATGCAACATGACGTGAAGCAGTGTGAGGTAAGGTGATGCTACATAATGTAATGCAACCATTATGTGACGCGGCCATTGTGTGATATGTCTGTTACGTGAAGCAGCGTGACACTACATGATGTTGTGTGATGCTACATGACTCTACTGTACGTAATGCTATGTGATAAGTGATGCGATGTGACATTATGTGACGTTATGTGATGCTACGTGATTCAGTGTGATGTTACATGATGCAACGTGACGACGACGCTATGTTACGCGACGCTATGTTACGCGACGCTATGTTATGTGATGCTATGTTAAGTGACACTACATTACATGAAGCTATATGACGTGACGCTTCTTAATGTGATGCTACCTTTATGTGACGGGATCGTTACGTGATGCCCCTTTGACGTGGCACTATGTGACGTTATGTGGTGCTACATGATGCAATTTGATGCAAAGTGACGTTATGTCAGAATTGTAGAATTGACCTACGTCCTGTGTTTGACTTATCCACCCATCTGATCCCTACACAGACTTTTAAGCTCTTTACACGGCTCCCTAATTATTACTATGACTAGAAGTTGCCTCCTAACAATAAACACGATGTACTGATGAACTATATGCCCATTGAGCCATCTGGTGAGGGCGGACTGTTGAAAGGAGATGTTTCCTTTCAGCCCCACTGTTAACTACTGAATAGTTTGATAACACAAATCACTGATTTGTTAAGTCTGAAGTCTTAAAAAAAACAAAACAGTAAGTTGTCTGCATGATAATTTTTGTTGCATGCTTTGCTGTATTTATTTAAGTTAATAAACTAATGCATGCTCAGCTAATTGTGCTTTAAAACTAAACAACAAAATGACAAAGTCAGATGAAACACTGTAAATCACATAAAAAAAATATTGTGCAGCCCTGGTAACTTAGGGAACCACAACTTCCATGGTTCAGGTCCATCCATGCACCTTTGTTGCATCTCTATCATCCACATTTCCTGTCATCCATCTATTGTCTGTAATAAAGACATAAAAATGCTCCGAAAATAAAATTGAATCACCCTCCAATCACCTGGTGAGCGGGTGAGCCACTGTGTCAGTCTGTCCACCTGGTTTTGATGGATGCTTTTAAATGAACACTCAGTTTTGATAGATTTAAAACTTTGAAAAGGACATTTGGGAAGGGACCAGTACTTTTCAGACAGGTGTGATTTTATTGTTTAGCTAATACAGTCAGGCAGCAGCATAATAGTGTTAAAATATTTCACCAAAAATCTAAAACAGGACCAACATTCAATCTAATTCCTGTCTGCTCCATGATGGATGAGTGTGTTACTTCTGACATTTTAATCCCATTTTTGGGAAGTTGCAACTAATCTTGGTCTGTCTGTTTGAATCTGCCATTTTGTGAAATACACTACCGTTGTCGATTGATTGGCATTGCTAAGACTGGTCACATCTCCTACCTGCCTACCTGTTTTATATTCTATCAGAGACTTTTTCAAAAACTGGTTGTTAATAAAACTAACGTCTTTGACACAGTGTCCAATCCTCTATTTATCTTAATTAATTGGACAGTATTCGTTTTCTCCTGATCAGATCACGTTTTGATTTTCACATCGGTGCTCACTATTATCCATGGGTGCCTGAACTCCTGGGCACTTTAGTGTATAGGCTACGCATTTTTACAATTGAAGAATGTAGAAAATGTTGAAGAGCTGTTATTCATTTTTTTTTTTTTGTCAGAACTGCAGGGAGCCACTGGAACTGCAGGTTGCTGACCCCCATCCTAACCAAACACTTTAGAAAGGCTCAGATAAATGACGTTATTGTGCTGATAGGGATGTCGGATCAGAAAATGCCTCTATGTGTTAGAGTTTGGCAGCCTTGTCTCACCAAATAATTCTCAAAAGTAGAGAGCAGTACGGTGCTGGTGCCTCTCTACTTCTACAAACTGGAGTCGTGCCGACCAGCATCTGTTATTGGTAATGCACTGATGATTGATTAATACCTCACACAGTCTCATTTTAAATAATCTGAACTATCCTTTTAAATATTAATCAGTCTGTTTTAGCAAAATGACTGTTTCCAATCTATATTATGACCAGAGAATGTGTAAAAATGGCTCCCATAATGGTAGTCTCTCTCATGAGCAGTTCATGAAACCAACATAACAGCAGGGAGCTTCCCATATGGGGATTCCCAGGAGTAAATCTTCATCAAATGGGGGTCTGTGGTCTAATCTGCATCTATTTCAGGAGCCTCAGCGTGAGTATTTCTGGGAAGCCCTCTTGTAGACCCTCCATGTTGTTTAGGTTATGTAGTGCCTTTGTAATACTAATGTTTGGATAGGGAGCGACAGCAGCAGAATGGTCCCAGAGCCCCTTATTATCCCTCTGAGCTCCACTTTAATGCTGCCTGTCTCTGGCACTCTGGAGCCCAACCAGAGAGAAATTAGCCCTCTAATTGACAGACAAAAGAAAGTTCATCTCTTCGCTCTCTTATGATCGCCGTCTGATCTCCTCTCGCTTTTCTCTCTCTTTTCTCCTCTCTTCACGCTCCCTCTGTCACTTAGTGCTTTCTCCTCCTCCGCTCCCGTTTGTGATCTGACTGTCTCCCTTCATTCCCCTCCAACTCTCCGTCTCTTTCTCTCTCCCCATCTCCCTCTCTTTCATCCCTCCTCTTCAGAGAGCCGTCCTATCCCTCTGCTCGTCTCCTTCCCATAATTCATAGTGACAGGAAAGGTTAGAGCAAGCACGGCGGAGCTCTGGCTGACGGAGAGAGAAGAGTCGAGTGTCTTTTAAAGCCGTGTCGTTACACACTGTTTACAAGTCAGCACAGTTTGACTGGAAATACTGAAACGCAGCTTTGTCTGTGACATTAATTAAAGTCAGAGAGACAGTGCTGACATGTGAGGATTAGTGCTACACTCACATTTATTATACTATGATAACACGGCAATCATTGTGTCATGTTCTGTGATGCAGGTTTCTTTCATTAGAATTTTATTTGGTGGTTTTAGCATCCATGAAAAGGGGTTTTATATGGAAGAGTATAAGAGCCAGTAAAAAAAAGAATGAGAGAAAGAATTTTTTGAAGTTTGCATTTCAAGGATAAAGTTGAAATGCTGAGTATAAAGTCCATATGTTGAGAATAAAGTCGAAGTGTCGAGAATAAAGTCAAGATGTTGAGGATGAAATCAATGTTGAGGATAAAGTTGAAACTTTGAGAATAAAGTCAGTGTCAAAGTAGAAAAGTTAAGAATAAAATCACAATGTTGAGAGTGTTGATTTTGACGTAATTCTCAAAATGCAAAAAAAATAAAAAAATTTTAAACTTTATTCTTGAAATGGTTTCTCAGTTTTAATCTTGACATTTTGGCTTAATTCTAGATTTTTTTAAATGCTTAGAATTAAGTCAAAATGTCAATATTAGAAGTGAAATACCATTTTGAGAATAAAGTCAAAAAGGTATTTCTACTCTTCTATTGACATTTTAGCTTTTTCTCAACATTTTTACTTAATTTTACACATTTTCACTGAATTCTCAACATTTTTACTTTATTTTTGCACACTTTCACTTTATCCTCAACATTTTTTACTTTATTCTAGACGTCTTAACTTTCTTGACTTTTTCACTTTATTTTTGACATTTTGACTACATTGTTGACATTTCAACTTTATTCTCAAGATGCAAAATAAAAAAAATCCTCATTTTTTCCCTCATGCCTGTTACAGGAAAAGAAAAAATGTGTTGTCTAAATGAAAAAATTTGGCCTGTTGTACCTTCTTTACACGCTGCCAAGTCAAACAGTATTTGCTAAATCCAAACATGCAGGTGAGGTGGGCGGCTGGAGGCGTAAACACATCACATTAGTCATTAATCATCACACTAATTAAGCCCAGCTGAGAAGGTTTCATGCTTAATTCCTGTGTTTAAACAGGTCAGCTGAATTACACAAGGCAGTTTAAAGAACTGGTAATGTCACATGAACACATTCAATTTTCTTTACTCCACCTAAATCTGTGCAGCTTTAGATTGATTTGTTTGTAACGGGTATGATCTAAGTGCTATTTCACAGGCTTCTCTCCAGCCTGCCAAGATATAATGCTGAGGGAAATTTTCTGGACTTCTTCAGTATCAACACAGCTGTTGGCTTCGGTCTTGAAACGGAGAAAAAGAGAATAGTGTTACCACATTTCACAGAGTGATATTAAAGGGTCGGTTCATCCAAATGACAAAAAATATTTTGTCATGTCCCTTTTCCAGGTAGTTTTGAGGTTTTGAGATATACAGCAACAGAATTTAAGTTATTATTCATACTGTAATGCACCTCAGTAGTCTTAGTTGAATTTTGTCCTTAAATATTTGTGTCCACATGGACTGTGGATGCGGTTCTCTTTATAATACTTTTGGTGTCTGCAAACATGGAAATGCTCTCACATGTCGGTACATATGGTTACACAACCTGTTCTTATCCCAGGTTGTCAAATATGGATGTCGTTGTCATGCCCCTCAGCATCTCATACTGATGCACAAAGTACCTTATAGCGTGTGTATGAGAGGCTGCCAGAAAGCCTTTTTAGCTAGCATATGGTTAGCATTATGAAACGGTTGCAGTGTGTTTAGGTAACAGCAAACGTACTTAGTTTATGAGAAGGTCATGGTTTGGGTTAAAGTATGTGACATTACGCTGCATCATGCAAGTGAAGTAAGTCACATGATGCAAGTCATGAGACGATTGTAACCCTATGTAACTTAAAACTTTAGGCCTTGTATCCACATACCATTTTTTTCTTAGTACCAGCATCTTTGTCTCTGTTGTTTCCAATGAGGAGGGAACGTCAAAGGTGCTGCAATCAGCATCATTTTCCGAGCGTTCCTTTTTGTTTGGCTGCCCTGAGCATTTCGAGTTGAAAATCTCTGAACTTTTCAGAATGGTCCTGGGGTCGTCATTGTTGCTCTTTCCGGCAACCAGTCGTATGTTGACTCATCACCCTGGTAAACTAGAAAATGGAGGTCTTTCCTGTTTTTCTCTGATGTGTGCTGGAGAGCCGAGACTCAACTCATGTCTGCACCGGAGTCCAGGGAGAAAGATGTTTTTAAAAGTGTGTTTAGTGCTCAGTACTTTTGTAGCTTCTTGTAGACGTGTGTGTGAATCCTTGTGGCTTGAAGTTAAGTTTCTCTCTCGCGTTTGTACTTTCATGTATCTCCTTTATTTTAGTTTCATTTTCGCTTTCAACTGTATATGGGTTGTTAAGTCACTGTTGATGAAAACCCAACATTTCCTGATTTTGCTGCTTCATAATAAAAGCTTTTAGATAGTCAAATATCGAGGGACCTATATTGTGAAGAGTTGAGAGGAAATTACATGTGGTAAGCCTGCGTTTTACAGCCACTTGACTCAAGACACACCCTCAAGCGGGCACACCAAGACAAACCAACAAATAGATGATAAAAACCAAAGGAACAATGCTAGACTGCGCAACAATAGCAGGTATAGGAAAATTGAAGATAATGTTGTCATAGAAACAAAACCAATGTGCAACCCCCCCCCAATTTTAAGGTACATGCGCTTCTCAGTAGGGGTGGGAATCGTTTACTACCTCACGATTCGATTCTATGCCGATTTTTGAGTCCACGAATCGATTTAAAATCGATTTTCGATTCAAAACAATTTTATTCATAATGATTTCTGATCATGATCTTGTCCCATCTGAAGCTATCTGATTCAAACAGTCAGAGAACCTCCTGCGCTGTATATTTCTCCCGTTTCATCCTGACCGGGGCTGATAAGCACTCTGCTCACAGCGTCTCAAAGTGTCAACAAGCTGCGTCCTGTAAACTCACTGAGGCAGTCCACGGCATTGGCTCTGCAACCCATTGGTCAATTTTGATGATCGACACCTCTGTAAACCAATCAGAGTCAGGAGGTTCTATCGCTACCCCCCAAATTTACCTTAGCAACACCAATGGCGATACAGAAGGACATGCAGCCAAAGATAAAGTATTGTACTGAAGATGCGTTACTCCGCTTGAAAAAAGCCCTGGCTCTTTATGAAAACAACCAGGACCATCGCGATTCATTTCAAACTACTAAAGAGTCATAGGAGTAGACATTAG
>JAJHUR010072596.1:0-24683 GCA_027495735.1 Lutjanus campechanus | reverse complement strand
GCCACAATCAAGACTTGGACTCTGTAAACGGGGAATATATATGCTTCCAGCCAACACAATCTCGCTATCAAACTAAACGACTACAATTACTTTGCCAGAGTGGTTTATATCACCATGCTAAGCAGCTCGCTAAAACATGACGACGATGTGGAACAAATAACAGGTATATTCGCTATCTTACGTGAAATGTATATCCTACAAAGACTATGAAATAATATTTATAACATTATCTATGTAAACAAACCTCATCACTTGACAAGGTAGGTGATGCGGACATTGCGGAAGCCATTTTGTCCCCTGACGGCCACCGTATTCTTGGACGAGAGGGGCGGTGGGGGGAGAGGTTCATGTCGCTGCAATCTGCAGTCTGACCATTAGATGTCACTGAAAATTACACACTGTAGCTTTAATGATTTTTTTACAGTAAATATATTACAGATTTCTCTTGTAATGTGTTTATTGTGAATTTGTGTTGCTTCTGTTTGCTGATTGTGTTCTTGTGACTGTTTCTTGTTCTCAGGTCTCTATTAGAAAAGAGATCTTTTAGTTTTTTTTTCTTTTTTCCCTGCTTTTAATGGAGAGCGGAAGGAGAGGAAATGGGCAGAGAAATAAAGCAAAGAATGTAAAATGCAGAAGACACCTGAGATGGAAAAGGGTAAAGATCAAGGACAGAAAACAGTGAAAACAGGAAACAGGAGTGTAGTGAGCGAAAAGAAAAGAGAAGAAGACAGAAAAGACAGCAATATTTGTGTGGAGGAAACAGATGTTCCCTGATGTATTTACAGATTTTAGTCACTGTCATTCACCATTGCCTTTAGGGAACTGTTGGTGGAGTATTTTCAGGGGATTAAAGCTTGAGTGCCTTTGGTTGCACATGCCTCTACAACTGTGTCAATGAAGTTTGGGCTTATGTGTGTGCTGTGATTAGTGTCCTGCGGATGTGGCGCACATGGGTGCCTCTAATCCCCAGGATACAGACGCAGTAGGTAACCCGTTAAAAAGTGTTGTGTCTAAGCAGGTGGGGGGTAGGAGAGGAAGCAGATAACATGGACTTTACAGGATATCCAGTGAAGTGAAGCCGCTGATGGCTGAAGGCACAGACAGACAGGCTGGAAGGCTATAGTTTTTGTTTTTTGTTTTTTACAGTATTTTGTATTGAAGACTGTGGATGGAAAATATGAATGCTGGTACCTAAATTTGATACACAGCAGAGGAACTGGTACAAATGGCCCTGATGGACTGAAAACATAGAGCTAATTAATAGTAATTTATGTTGAGCTGCTTTTATACCGACTAAAAACAGTTATAGAAGAAGGGTTCTGTAAAAATACTCTGTCATAAGTAAAAGTTCCTTTCCAAAGAGTTATATTATAAAATGATTTAAAGGCATAGTTCACCACAAAATCAAAAATACATCATTTTCGTCTTAGCTGTGTGCTATTTATTTGTCTAGATAGTTTTGGAGCTGTCTGCCATAAAGATCTCTGCCGTCTCTAAGTTATAATAGAACTAGATAGCACTCAGCTTGTGGTGCTCAAAGTGTCAAAAAATACATTTACATAAATTACATATCTGGTTGTTCGAGATAATCCACAGACCTTGTTGTGAGCAGTAAATGGTTCATGATTTCTGGAAAGAGACATTGCTATTGACTTTTAAAATGTATTGTGCCATCTAGTCCCATTATATTCGTGAGAAGGCAGACATTTCTATGGCTTACATCTCCAAAACCTGGCAACTCACACCAAAACAGTCTAGATAGATTAATAGCACTAAAACTAAGAGGAAAAATATGAATTTTTCATCATGTACAGTAACATCATGTGATGAGGGATGGTTGCTAGAAGCTGCCTTATATTCTGGGTTTTGCTCCGTCATCATCTCATCATGTTGAAAAGATAGGTGGTGTTTATTTTTCCTGCAGGCAGCTATCAAGTTGTGCTCCTCACATGCTTTCCCCCGGTACACCCAATCCCCACATTTAGAGCAGACTAGTAGTAGCCTAATAAGATCTAAATGGCAAATGTACCCCGCCCCCATCTGTGTTACTTGTAACTCTTTACACCCAACTCTGTTGCAGGCAAAAATTGAGCACTGCATTACCGAACATCCCAGAAGCAGCTTCAAATATTCACCTAGTCTATGGACAGACGTCAAGCTGCACAGAGCAGATCGAGCGGCAGGAAGTCAGACATAGACACAGCATTAAGAAGCTGGTCAATTTTCAAAATAAAACAGACTCATGATGATTAAAACCGACAAAAAAAGGAATACTTAACTACATAGCTTACTTATCTATGGTAGAATGACAAAAAATAAGGAAATATGACCAAATCCTCAAAATCTGAGCAAGTCAGTATAATCAGAAAGGCAAAATGCTCCACTTCACAACCAAAACTGTGGTGCAGATGTGACGTGCCCAGTGAAATCAACACTGGGTTACTGCACAGCGGGCAACAGAGTAGTGTCACAAATTGGCTCAGGCCCTGTTCATCAACAGGGGCAGGTACAGCCTGTATAGTAAAAAAAAAAACAAACACACACACACACACACAAAGATGCAGCCATGAGAAATAGTTACACACAGCATTATGGGCTTGAGGCTGTTAGGATCAATAAAAGACAGCATGATGGTATTGATCATCATGTAAAACAGAACTGATGAGTTGGGTCAGCAGGGCAGACACGTTCACACTGTGACACAGTCCTCTTCTCCTGTGTTTGTCTGTAGATGGGGACCACACGCTGAGGATCCTGCTCTACACACTCATCTTCTTTCTGAGTGTCATCGGCAACCTGCTCATCATTGTGGTGCTGACGGTCAATAAGCGCATGCGCACCGTGACCAACAGTTTCCTGCTGTCGCTCGCTGTCAGTGACCTGATGATGGCTGTCTTCTGCATGCCCTTCACCCTCATTCCCAGCATCCTCAAGGACTTCATCTTCGGAGCGGCCATGTGCAAGATAGTGTCCTACCTCATGGGTGAGAGAAGGGCGAGCGGTGAGGGAAAGTGAGGGTTGACTAGTGATAAGAAGGCAAGAAAAAATGATAAAGTTTGAAGGTAAAAACCAAAAGGTGATAAGAATGAAGACCTCCAGAGGATATAGAATAACTAATCATAAGAAAGAACTTGTTCTCTTATAGGGTTTATTTTACTCATAAAAAAGGTAAATAAAATCACCACTAACATTGTTTTCTAAACAGTTCCTGTAAAAGTTGCTTCCTCAAACACTACGTTAGCTTTAATCTAGAAGCAGGATGAATCTCATCTTCACATCAGTTCTTACAGTCTTTTATTTATTAAAAAAAAATTAACACATCTACTAAAATATGTCACAGAGGCATTTTAGTATATGAGTAAAATTATTCATGTAATTATCACATTAATTTACTTTATTTGCTACAGTAAATACTGTATAATTCCTACAGGTTTGTTATAAATATGATAGGAATTTCAGCCACGATATGGAGGGACATGTTTGGAATCATTTTGAGAGGGAAATGTAAATTAAAGATATCAGCCATAGAGATGTCTGAATTCTCTCATATGTAATGGGACTGAATGACAATTGGCTTGTGCTGCTCAAAGCACAAAAAAATAGATCTGAAAAATTCAACACCAGGGTCTCTTTCTAGAAATTATGACCAGGTTTCTCACGATATTCCACAGACTTTGGTGTGAGCAGTTTCGTGTAGGAACTACTTTCTTTCTAGTAGAGAGAAAGTAGTTCCAGCAGATTCTACCATAGAAAGATAGTAGTTCCTACGTTAAGTTTTATTTGGCACTTTCAGCACCATAAGCTGAGTTCCCTGTAGTACCAGAATGATCTAGACGGATAAATAGTACAATAGGCCAGAGGAAAAATATGTATTTTTGATTTTGGGGTGAACTTTCCCTTCAATGCCAAGATACAATTCTGATTTAATATAAAAATGGTAGATTTAGTCAGGGTTTTATTATTATTCATTGACTATCAATGAGAAGAATGTTTTGTATTCCTCTGCAGTCTACAAACAACAGAAAGAGACCTATGGAGAAAAAAAAATCCAGACATTTTCTTAAAACCTCCGTATCTTATAACTATGAATCAGGAGCTCATAATTATGCGAATTCACTGTTACCTCTTTCATGAAACATTTTCATGAATATTCATATCCATATGTCATATTATTAGTATATAGCCATACAACATGCCAGATAACTAACTGGTGAACTCACTGTTTTGAGCTATAAACTATGCTTATATTATTGTTAAGTAAAGATTTTTTTTTCCCAGCTTGAAAAAAAAACAACACAATTTGAAGATGCTGACTTGTACCCTGGGGAACACTTTTGAACATTTTCCATTTTTTTCTCAGTCAGCTGAAAAACAATCAACAGAATTATTGATAATAAAAGCCCTTGTTAGTTGGAGCCCTACATGTTTTATTTTCATGTATAAACGTCAGCAAACAACATGGCTTAATAGAAAGCTTTTTTTTTTTTTTTTTTTTGGACCAAATTTTTATTGTTTTTTTTCTTCTTTCAGTTTGGTGGTTACAATTCTAATAAACAAGTCAGTGAATGTACATGGATTATCCATTAATTCAGTTCATTTTCCATTCACCCAATAGAATATGTGAATAGAAAGCATTGTGTAAAAAGGAACTCATCATTTTATCCAATAATGTTCATGGATTTGTTGGAAGCAGCGTCTCATTTTTATCTTTTTAATTGTGGGGGCAAGGGTTGTACAACTGCAATCTTCTCCTATGAGGCCTTCCTGGCATATCAAAACATCAAATCTCTTACACAGCTTTTGGCAAATTCGCTCAATCTGACAGTAGCTTTACTATACTTACTTTTTAATCAATATTAAAAACAAAAATATCTTGTGACTCCCTCCTTTACTGCGCTTTGTAGCCCAGTGTTGCATCACCAGCTATCCAAAACCTGGCAAAACTGAATCGCTGCCTACATCTTCTTATGTGATGTAAATAGAAACAAAATGACATTTCCCTCTGTTTATCAGGCTAATCCCATATTACCTTGAGAAGTTATCGACTGGGTCCTATAGAAAATGAAAAGGAGGCTACATGGATGCCAGTGGGACTTTGCAGACCATTAATTTACTGCTGAACTAAAACTCTATTCAGATGCATCTTCTATTGATTTATCTTAATTGTGAACCTGAGCTGCAAAAACTGTGGAAACAAATAGCAATCAGGACGTTAACAGGTTCTCTGGCCTCCTTTACAAAAAGGTACAGATTACCATTGAACAGTATCACATCCACAGACCATTTTCATTATCTCAACCATTTGTGGAAGATTGTGGATTCTCAATGTGATGTCCTTGTGCCTTCACTTTAAGTGAGTAAGAGGTAATTCTGAGTTTCCATCAAGGGGACAGTCATGCCTTCAGGTAATGAGTTACAGACCCTTTACTTAAAGGAATTTCTTGATATTTTGGGAAACACACTTATTTACCTTCTTTTCAAGAGTTAGATGAGAAGATTGACACCACTCTCATGTCTCGAATTGGTCTTGATGTTGTCATTTAACTCCTGGCATTTCCTTAAAATGTTGAACCTTTCATTTAAGCAAAAGTATAGTACTAAATATAAAATTGGTGCAAAAAAGATACCTTAAAAAAAAGACCTGTATTTAATATACTTTTAAATGCTTAAGTTGAGTTACTTTGTCAAAATACACTCAATACTTACAAGTACAGCTTTAAATAATCTTGTTATGAAATGCACTTTTTGTAAGCACACTTAAATACACTTCTAATGAAGTGAAATTAAAGTACACTTTAATAAAATATACTAATAGTGTATTACAAAGGACTTTAAATAAATGATGATACCCATAAAAGTACACTAATGTACGATTTACAACACACTTATAGTGAAGTATAGTTCTTCTAAGTACACTGAAATACCACTTTAAGTTTTGCAGAGTTACTATATTCATTTTTAGTACACTGAAGTTGAACTTAATGTCATTTTAATGTACTTAAAGTATCAAAAGTGAAGTATCCATTGTGCAGAATGATCCTGTTAATCTTTATGTCTTTATTAGGTTCCCCATTAGCGCCAGCATAAGTACTGGCTATTCTTCCTGGTGTGCACATACATACACTCATGCACATTACATACTACAACCGCATAAGCACAAAAATGACATGACAGCTCATCTTGTTAAATTAACAGTTTAATGAGGTAGAGAGACAAATTGTCATTCCATACAACAGACATTAAATCATGCACAGAATTATAAATCAATCACAATTCCTCCAGAAATCATAGTAATTTGAGCCTTTCATATTTGTACACATATGCATAATCCTTCATAATGAACATAAATCATAATCAGAATGACCTTCAGTAAAATATTTATCCATCCTGTGCTCTCACACATTAAATTCCAAGACACAAGGCACAAGAACACATTTTGCATTCACTACTCTCACCAGATTTATATTCTATTTCTAAGCAATTTCCCTTGTCTGTGCTTCCTTAAATAACTGTAAATACTGTTTTAACAAAAATTTTGAACTGGTCTTTAGCATCCGTTTGAACAATATATAGCAGCAATGAATTCCTCCTGAGCATGGCTCTGTACATGACTGTTTCTTGCATTATAGTTGTTTTTGCTTTAGGTAGAATAGATATTTTGGAGTACACTTTTAAAAGTACACTTTGAATATACTTATATAATATAATATTTTGTATTCTTAAATTATATTTCTAATACACTAAAGTATATATTTTTTCTTTACTTGGGCAGTATCAGCAAAATGTACTTAAAGTATCAAAAGTATCCACTGTGCAGAATGATCCTGTCAGCTTGTCAGGGTCAAATTCTTTAAAATCTGCAACTTGCATTATGAGTTGATCATACTGTAGCAAAAATATATAGAATAACTGGTGACTATAGCAGTCAGAAAAATGTAGTGGAGTGAAAGGTATGATGTATATTTCTCTCTAGAATGTAGTGGCGAGTATAAAGTTGCACAAAATGAAAAGTAAAGAACAATAGCATCAAAATAGTTCTTTCAATACTTCAGTGAATGTTTTTAGTTACTTTACAATACTTATTCTTGCAGCACACAAGGAAAATAAAGAGACAGTACTATTGTTGAAAAAAGTAATGGCTTGAAAATAGACTCAGATCCCTGGAAGTAATGGAATTCATGGAATATTTTCATGCTTTCCTGCACTTGGAAATTAAATTCTGCACTCATCGATGAGGGGGAATGAAAGCAAAGATAGAAATCTACTGTAGAGTGCACTGTAAGAGAATCTGCAAGAGAAGTAAACATAGACAATATAGAGAACAACAACACAACAATAACAATAAATGATTGTGATCGTGTGAAAGTGAGAGACAAATAAAATAACAGGAACATTGTGCTGATCCTGGAAGATAAGCCACCTGAGAACTGAATAGAAAAGGTGGATTAAATAAAGCACAGAGCCTCTGAATGAAGGAGAGCAGTCAAAACAATGCACCGAGGCAAAGTGGACAAACCCAGGGGAGAGACTGTTGGCTGATTGTTCTTTGCTTCAGTGGGATCTGCTCGAAAGCTGCTCTCATAGGGACAGACAACACAGTGCATACGTCCTGACTCACACACACAGATGCACACACACACACAGACACAGTTTGTATTGTCACTGAGGACATGGATAACGGAGGTAAAGAGTAATTTCCCGTCTTGCCCTGTCAGGAGGGAGATGGCAGATCACATCAGTGGCCTAGCCCAACGTGATTTCTTCTAAGACGCAGATAACAATCCCCGCCTCCCCGCCTCGCACTATATTCATTTGCAAGCACATCTCCACAGAGCACCACATTTTGTTCTCTGTTATTATTGCAGATATTACGTGCACTTCAACAAACATGTTTTTCTTGCTTTTAATATGGTTACAAACTCTGTTCCAAGCACAAAGCAATAATAACTTTTTATTCATCAAAAGAGAATATATCTGATAACATGCATGCATGCGCGTTTACCTACCTTTTACAGTAAATAATCTGTTTGGTTTTTTTCCTACAGGCATATCAGTCAGCATCTCCACATTTAGCCTGGTTGCCATAGCAATTGAGCGCTACAGCGCCATCTGCAACCCCCTGAAGTCACGGGTGTGGCAGACCCGGTCCCATGCCTATCGGGTGATTGCTGCTACATGGGTGCTGGCCTTCATCATCATGATCCCCTATCCAATCATCAGTCACTTGGAGTCTTTTCAGCGTCCAGACAACACCACCGCTCACCAGTGTCGCCACAAGTGGCCCCTCGCAACAGCTGAGCAGACCTGGTGAGTGTAATTAAGATTTTTGAGGGTTCTAGTACTTTTATGAGTAGATTTAAGCATTTATTACATTATGTAATCTACTTAGTTACTTTTAAAATCATAGTTGAATTAATATGCTAACCTTTCGTCTGCATTTTAGTAGCCAATAAGGCTATCTGCCGACAAACGGGCCAATGAAAACCATGAGATACAAACAAAAAACAAGAGGCTGCAGTAGCACAGGTTTGGAGTAAGGTAGTTAATGATTAATCATTAATTAATTCATCACAGTTAAGAAATAAAAATATATAGAATATTTCATCAATAGTCATGACAGTAATGAAAAAATTTAAAATGAGAAAAAGTGACGACCCCCTCCCCCCGAAAACATGAGAAAAAAAACAGTCTTGTATCTTATAAATTATCAATAATTAATGAATTGTTTGCGTTTTCAAATATCATCTAATGGAAAACGCACAATGTTGAAGTTGAAGGTAATTTAGACTGGACATCTGGAGGAACAAAACCCCCCACTCATAATGCATTACAGATCAACAGTTAAAAAGTAACTAGTACTCTGAGTAGTTTTTGAGATGAATACTTTGTACTTGTTGTAATACCAGTACTTTTACTTGTAATTGAATAATATTTTAGCGATATAACAGAACTTGTACTTAAGTACACATTTTCAGTATTTTCACCTCTGCACACTGGTCCTTTAAGTCACTTTGTCCAGACTGACAGTGTAACCATGAAATGAAAATCCTTTTTTCTTACTGAACAGCAGCCACTGTGGTTGCAAATGGTGATTACAGGAAAATACACAGTGAATTTCCATTCATTACCCAGAATCCTGTTGAGTCAGTTGTTCTAAAGATATTTTCGTGTTTATATGTGATATATAGCATAACGGGAGCACAAGAACTGAAGAGGCATAAATTCAGTAAACATGTTCATCAATGTCAGTTACACAGCATCTGTCTAAGGTTTGCTAACATTAGCCCCCATTAGCTACAAGTCATACCAAACCAAATAATACTGTATATAGCAGCAAAGCTCTTCAATGCACTAAACAGAATAATAGTATATTTTATCTTTTATTAATTCAACTCTTTTGTAAGATTTTCTTTCTCTTTTGTCTAAAGTTACATTGTCACTCACTTATATAATGTAAACAATGAGGAGCAAAATATGCATGGAGAAACACACAAAATGGTGTATTTGAGAAACTGAATATGACTCATTTAAATAATTTAATTTAGTTTTAGATCAGGCCTTAGAGTGATACATGGTGAGAATTTGCTATTTGAGAGTATCTTAAATATGAATAGGTTATGTTTAATATTAAAATGTACTGGGCTATATTAAAAAAAAACTGTCTGAGCTGTTGGATCATTTGTCATTGATCCACTGGAAGGTCACAGTAAGCTGCGTGAGAGGAAGTCCTACTCCTGGATTAAGGTACACTGTCACTGGGTGTTGCATACAGGGAGATCAGGGAAACTGCAGGTTTATCTGAGCAAAATTCAAGGTCATCAAGTATGAAGTATTAAGTATTCAAGTATTTTTAGTTAACAACAACAACAAAATGCTGAACAGTCATCACATGGGGCACTATAATGTGCATCCCACCATGATCCTATAAAACTATTCACTACTCAGTACATCTCAATGACGGCTTAAAAAGTACAAAATCAATAGAACAAATAGATTAGTGAACACCCTCAAACTACACACACACACACACACACACACACACACACACACACACACACACAGTGTCTTTAGTGTCCAAACACCACAATGTCTGCTCTTTGGGCTTTAAACTTGAGCCATTATTGTTGTAACAGTTTCCTGTTATAATCATTTTAAAATGTTTATTGTCACATGAACTGTAACTTACTGGTGACAATTTTGCAGTAGTTGATGTTTTTCATAGCGAGATAAAATTACAGAAATAACAGAAAACAGACAACAGAAATTTTTAGCCTACTGTAAAATTAAGAACAGTATTATGCTGTTATGAAAATGTTACTGTAGTTAATTTTACAGGGCTACTGTATAACCCACTGTACAGTGCAGTAGGACAGAAGACATAACTGCACAAAAAGCTGAAAATGTATTGTGCAATTTGAAGTATTTAATGTTATGAATCAAATCTGCAAAACAAGTGTTTTTGTTTGACCTATTTACGTTAATTCAGTCCGACTCCCTGAATGCAAACTGCAGGTAAGCCTGCTATTGGTTGCTTGGTTTCAGCTGGTATTTGCTATCTATGTTTTCATAGCCGCTGGGAAACAACAACATCAGCCTCTGAGAAAGCAATCTTCACTCTGAAAATGGCAAATTAGGGTTGCAAATGGTACAAATGTAAATAAGCTTGCAGCTATTACCTTTACTTTTGTGGGGGTTTAGACACTTTAGAAACTCACCTCCCTATGTGCAAAAGTTCCACCAAAACAAGTTATCTATGACGTTATTTTGCAGGGAAACTGGTTGCTGCATCCTGGGCTTAGCTCTGCCCAAGATGACTGTGGTTGATTTAGAGAAATGCAAAAAGGACAGAGCACTTTTTTCCCTCTTTAGCACAATGTGTATGTGTGGAGCCATACTCGTCTCCAGCGTTGAGCACTGTGGAGAGAGGTCAGCCTATGCAAGACTAACATTAATTTAATCAGCTTCTAATTGACAAGCTCACGGGAAAGCTATATTACCGCTAGCTAGCTAAGTTAGCAAAGTAACGTTATTTATTGGTAGGCTATTCTCCTACATTAACATTATGTTAGCACACAAAAAAAAAAAAAAAGGATTAACCACTCACCAGATATTAATGATGAATCAGGTGGCAGGTCAGCAGACAGACACACCGACACAACAGAACAGGCCATCTGCTAAATCTCCTTGAGTCCTAAGTGAAAGTTGCAATGTTGTTTTCCTTTAGTGTGATGATAAAACTTACAATAAAACAAAATATTGAACTCAAATCAACAACAGTTTTTCATTTCATTATGGGGGTTGGTGGTTTTCTGTCTTCAGTTAGAGAATACAGTAATCATACTGTGAAAAACAACAAACAGTGATGGCATATAAATTCATCTTTTTATAATGAGCATAGTTTTTTCCTCTTGATAATCAATTCAAAAATAAAATGAAACACTCTGGTAGTGTTGTAAATTTAACTGGATAAATGCACCAGCTGTTTTCCTTTCTTTATCTAAGCATCATCAGTTTGATTTCCAGGGTAATCGAGGACAAAGCGGCACATAAAACACAACTTAACATAAAACTTGCAGTTAGACAATCCGTTTTTACTTTCTCTCTCAGTGTGTGCCTCCTGGTTGTTTTGTATCAAATAAACTTTAGGTGAACTGTGTCTGAGGTGTGTGTGCTTTCAACAAAGCGTGCTACAGAGAGACACATTGAGGACGGTGGAGGCCATCCTAAACAACATTGATCACCCACTGCATAACACCTTGATGGATCAAAGAAATAATGGTGGTGGAAGGCTCCTCTCTCTTCGTTGTAGGACAGAGAGATACAGAAGATCTTTCATACCAACTGCCATCAGACTCTATAATTCTTATACTAATAGATGAGACTACTACAGACAAATGAATTTCCCCTTGGGGATTAATAAAGTATTTCTATTCTATTCTATTCTATTCTACACTGAACGTCTAATTTATTTCCATGTTTGGACCTGGAGCCTGTTTTTAGCAGCTCTTACTTTCTGTCTATTGGCTGTTTTCATGGAAACATTTGGACAGAGAAAGAGAGCAGACGGATGTTTCAGTGTGTTTTATGTTTTGGACTTTAGATGGAACAGGCTGTGTGGTAATTTCACTCTATCTGTGTGTATGCATGCACAGTTGAAGCTAATGTTTTGGTTTGTGTGTGCACAGTATGTTAGGGCTTTTGTGTTTAATTCTACCTCTTTATCAGAGTTTAGGCTTCCTTATGGGGGTGTTAATATGAAATGTGCATGGTACTAGACTCAGTCAGTGTCTAATATTTTACCTTAAGATTTTAACTCACAGAGCAAAGGATTGTTTTTTCCTGAAAAATAAATACCCAGCAATCTTTGGGAATAACAATTTTCAATATTTACAGCTGTTCTGAAGGTATTTCCAGAATCCCCCTTTGAAATTATTTGGAGAGCATTTTATGTGTTCTTTGAAATGCAAAATTTGCGAGTGAGACAGAAAACAAAGGTCTCTGTTCAGGTCAGAACGTGGGATGCTGTAGTTTATTTTTGGCATCATAAAGGGATAGTCTGGATTATTTAATACAGGGTTGTATGAGGTATTTATCGATAGTTGCTTTATTATCTACAGTAGTTGGTGGTCAGCACACCCCCAGTTTGGAGAAGCAGAGAGGATTACCAGCAATGTACTGCTTTGGACAGGGACAGAAACTAAACATATTCTAGCCACTTAAAAAAGGTACACCTAAAAAAAAAATCTGTATCAGTTTAAACGTATGCTATATCTGGAATATTTTCACAGCTTTGCCTTTATGTCAGACAGCCTTTTCCGATGGAAAACTGCTGTTATATTGCTCTCTCCAAACCGCCAAACTCCATGTGTGAAATTAGTAATTAGTTTATTTGTGTTGTATGAAATTGGTGTTTTAACATGATAGTTTGGATTCACCAAAATCTCTAAATAACACAAACAAACAAACAAACAAACAAACAAACAAACAAACAGATCAAGGCTATGGTAGACCGGCAACTCACTTGTGGTGTGAGGTAATATTACTGATCTCATCCATGGATTTTGGTTGGCCTGGAAAGAGAACTCTGGAAATATCCTCAGAACAACAGTACAAATTACAGGCCGACATTCTCTATTTTTACCAGACTTTAACAAAAAAAAAACCAAAAAAAAAACCCAGAAACAATGTTTAGCTCAGGTAATGGTTATACATTAATACATCCGAGGCACAAACTGGGACCACACGAGCATCTGCATACACCATTATCCTTATGCCAGGATATCGGGATCTTAATCTTTCCCATGTGTCTCTTTTAGGTACATTCTGCTACTGCTTGTGCTGTTTGCAATCCCAGGGTTGGTGATGATTGTGGCCTATGGACTGATCTCCAGGGAACTTTATCGAGGCATCCACTTTGAGATGGGCCACAAAAAAGACTCTACTGGTGAGGCCATGCACATCACATGTAGAAATCATAAAGAAAAATGTTGATATCAAATGTTTAAAATATTGTTTAAAAGTAGGTGTGTTTCTCTCTCCGACCACAAATTTCATTTTTTCTTTTGTGCACGTTTCTACCCCCAGCCTTGCAAACCTCTTGGCTAGTTGATTTGTTTGCACAGAGCAGAAGAGGTTGTGTGTCATGAACTGCTGTATGATGCGTGATTTGCTGTTTACATGTCCAAACAATGCTCCTAAAACCAGAGTAATACCAGTGTATCCCACATGTCTAAATTAGAATATGCTCCATTCAGAATAATGCCTGATTCAGAATATCAAACCGGAATGTGCTGTTTACATAACCTGTATTAAATATAATGCCAAATACTGAATATTAGTGGAAAACTAGTGTGCATGTAAATTAAGTCATTGGCAGTAAGGCTGTTACCTCAGCATACACCAGCTTAAAACAAGGCACACAGAACTCACTACAAAGCCATTTGGCTTATTTTCGATAACATGAACATATTATAAATATATATATACATGTGTGTCTTATCAAGAAGTATTTCAGATTTGATTTTAATGATGTTTTGATTTGAATCACACTATTCAGCAGCCACCAGCCAGGCCCTAATGTCAGCATTTGCATTTCTTTCACATGATTTATCTGAGCGATAACGAATTTCAATTTAACAACAACGATTTCATTAGCGCTACAATCATTGTAATGTGTGCAGGTTAAGTGAAACATAACCTTTTGTGAGCACATGAGTGTGTGTCTGGGATGACAGCAGCATGGAGTGTGTGTTTGCTGGTGCTCCATTAGAGGATGGGATTGGCTGGCAGCTGCAGGCTTGGACATCACCATCTGTTTGGTCTCAGAGAGAAAGAAATTGTTCAAAAAAAGACAAAGAGCATGTGGTTAAAAAAAACAAAAAACAAAACAAACAACAAAAAAACAAACAAACCGGAAATCAGGGGGAAAAGGATAATGAACTTCTAATATAACCTCTTGGAACATGTTTTGATTTAATAATCCAGAAGTGGTTTGGCAAATTGTGTATAAAGTCTCTACAGTACAAGTTCCTGTTTGTATTTGCTTGCCTCAGGGCTTTTATTAATGTACTCAATGTAAGTTGTAGAGGGAAAGCTGGACTATTCGATTTTATCAATAAATTGCAATATCCCTTGATGGATGATTACTGAGGCTCAGCACAAATTGCCAGTCACTCTTCTTTCCATTAAGCTGAGCTGCTGCTCTTTAGGAGCCACGATTCACTCAGAACAAACCTCACAATGGATGCCTGTGTATTCACAGAGCTGTGGTACTTTGGCTTGTTTGTTAAGATTTTTATAAATTAACCAGCTGAAGGACACAATTTTACTGGTTAGATATATACTCTTTAAACCAGTGGTACCAATATTAGTCAAATGTATGACAAATTGTTGAGGAGGGGACAGAAGAGTCACTCAGTCAGGCAGGCACAGAAGTAAAGCATAAAAAACCCACATTTCTTTCCAGAAATAATAATCCAAGGGAGCTCACTGCACTAAGTTTTTATTGACAGCTATTTTCTATTTAGATTTGACCGCCATAGTTGTAGTTTTCAGTACTTGTACTTGTTAGATTTAGTAGTACATAAGTAGTAGCTGCTAGTAGAAGTACTAGTATATACTTCTTTAGTACAAATAGTATCAGTTGATGAATTGTTCTGGGTTTAACCCTCATTCTACCAGCATATTTAAAGAAACAGTTCAATTCCAAATCAAAAATACATCTTACCTTTATCCATTGAGTTTGTTTTGGTGTGGGCTGCAGAGTTTTTGAGATATCAGTCGTAGAGATGTCTGCCTTCTCTTGAATATAATGGGACTAAATCGTCCTCAGCTTGTGGACCTCAAAGCGCCATAAACACTTTGAGAATTCAACGCCAGTGTCTCTTTCCAGAAATCATGACCCGGTTATTCAAGATAATTCACAGACCTTGTCATGAGCAGTTTCATGTAACAGTTGTCTTCCTAAGCAGAGAGAAAGTAGGTCTGGTAGATTCTACTGCAGAAAGAAAATAACTCCCACATGAAACTGCTCACAAAAAGGTCTGTGGATTATCCTTGAGTAACTGTGTCATTATATCTGGACAGGGACATTGCTGTTACATTTTTAGTTTTTGTTTGTTTGTTGTTTTTGCCAAGTGCCATCTACGTCCATTATTTTGGAGAGAGGGTAGACATCTCTATGGTCAGTATCTCCAAAACACACACAAACTCACAAAAACAATCTAGATAAAAGCAGTGCCAGCCAGAGGATAAATATGTATTTTTGATTTTGGGGTGAACTGTCCCTTTATCATATAAGAACTAAGCTATAGGCTGAGGTCCCTGGGGATCCCGGCAATAAACTACTGTAAGAAACAGCCATCATAGCAAAACTTTACCTTATTCCTTTCTTTTCACATTATTAGCTATGTAAATAATGTCTTATGATGAAAAAAAGATTATTGTTTCAGGAAAGTTACAGTTAATTAGCATATTGTGTTAATTAAAACAGACAGAGCCCATGAGGAAATCTTCATCTACAGCTTCTGTGTTTGTATCCTTCAAAATGACTGACAGAGTGCTCCTACCCCGCCCCCCTGGTGTGATACTATAAATTAGGGCCCATGGCAAACATGAACTCAATCAATAAACAGTTCCATCTACTAAAACTGTGTAGGTGTAACCGGGCTCTCTCAAGGACCCCAGTACATTTGAATTTTTAAAAAGCACTAATTAAAACAGACATAGAAAACAATGATATTAAGTCTTTAGAGGAAGCCACCTGTGAGATATGACTAAAGGTAAGCCTGACACCAATCCTGATTTCACATTTTTATTAATAAAGCTGTAAATGTATTATCACGTTAGGGAGAACTTTGTGTCATAATGAGAAAGAAATGCATCATTAATATGCCACTTCAATACATGTTATTGCTACTGAGTGTGTAAATATTAGACATTTCTTTCTTTTTTTTAATACTATTATCTGTTATTTACTTAATTACATGTGTGAAACACAAAACAGTTTTTAATGGTCAACTACAAGTGCTTATTGTGCGAATTCTCACTAATGAGGTGATCACTGCTTGCATGCACACAACAGCAGCAGAGGTGTGTGCAATAACAAGTGTGTTCATATCTTCAGAATGTGATCTAATGTGAGATGGATCAATTTTTTTGGTATCAGTCTGATTGATGCTAGTGTTGATACTCAAAACAAGACTTAGTGTCAACAGTATTTATACTCAAGATATCAAGTATGAGGAGTGTGTCTGTCCCTGAAAGGGATAGTTTGGATTATTTGAAGTGGTTTGTATGAGGTACTTATCAATAGTCAGTGTATTATCTACAGTAGATGGTGGTTGGCACACCCTCAGTTTGGAGAAGCAGAGAATCAGGATGGAAGTTAAGCAATGCACTTCTGTGGGCAGGGCCAGCAGCAAACATTTAAGCCCCCTAAAAAAGGCCCACCTAAAATATTGTGTGACTACAGTGTTTTAAAGGTTTGGAAGATTGGTTAGATTTACCAGAGTCACACAATGACACAAACAAACCAACAGATCAAGGCAGCAGAAGACCACTAACTACGGTGTTTGGACAGGTAAAATAACTGTTCTTGCCAATGGCGTTGAACAAGAGAGAACAATATTTGACTGTCTGACAGTAAGGTAAAGCAGTTAAAATATTCTAAATATAGCTCACAAACTGATATTGATTTTTTCAGGTGGAGCATTTTTTCAAGTGGCTAAAAGATGGCTGGCTGCTGACCCTGTCCACAGTAGAGTGCATTGCTTAGCTTCCATGCTTGTACTCCTCTCTGCTGCCGACTGGCATCTAGTGTAGATAATACACTAGCTATGGATAAGTAGTTCATATATACAACCCCATTTTACAAAATCCAAACTCTGTCTTTCACAATATTTTCAAAGTAATGTAAAATGTGTCACAAAATGGAAACATTACTCATATTGGAGGATCAGATTTACTATTTTAAATACTCTAGTAAAATATGTGCTTTTGTGTAATTTAATTCGCAGCTCCTCTCTTTTATTCTGCTCTCCTGTGCAGATGTGAAGAATGGACTGACATCCACTGTGTCTACCGGCAGTGATGATGGAGATGGCTGCTACGTTACTGTTGTCCAGCGTCCGCATTCGATGGAGATGTCCTCAATGTCTACATCCACCAGGGCAGTCAAGGCAGAGAGACCACGCAGCAACACATCTGAGGCCAAGCTGGAGGCCAAGAAGCGAGTGATCCGCATGCTGGTGGTCATTGTCGTCCTGTTCTTTCTCTGCTGGATGCCTCTGTACTGTGCCAACACCTGGCGGGCTTTCGATGACATCTCTGCCAAACAGGCCCTGTCAGGGGCGCCCATCGCTTTTATCCACTTGTTGTGTTACACGTCTGCCTGCGTCAACCCAATCATTTACTGCTTCATGAACACGCGTTTCCGCAAAGCTCTGCTCACCACGTTCTCATGCTGTGCCGCACCTTGCCATCGCCGTCGCCGTCGTGGGCTACGGGACAACGAGGAGGACGTTATGGCAACGGGAGCGTCCATGTCCAAGTTCAGCTACACTACAGTCAGCACCATGGGAACCTGCTGAGGCAGATGGATGCAGGCACAGTCCAGAAGAAACAGTTTCTACGGCAACACAGCATCCCACATCTTCTATCTTTAGGTCAAATCTGTGCACGTAGGGACAGTAATTTGGAGAACGAAGACAGGCTGTATAGTGTAACAGTATAGAAGCTTTACCCATGACTGTGAGTACATTTATGTAGGGATTTTTTAGTGAAATCCAGTAGTAGATACCTCCATAACTTTACAGAAAAAGCACAAAAAAACGAGGATACAGTAATTTCTTGTCATACTGGACAAAGACAAATTGTTTGCATAAATGGCGGGGCATCATATGCACATTAGTGTGAGTAGTGCAGAGGACGTGAGGTGTGGTGGGTTGTTTGATAAGCGAGGGAAGCAGTTTGATAAATTAGTAATCATTGTGTTGCTATAAAAAAATAGGATGGATCATTTGCTATGTAATTTTGAAATTGTTTATATGTTGCTGTCAGTCGTTAATATTTATCTGTGTTAATCATGGTGATGCAGTTGCCTTGTGGACTAAGTGCCTGGTTCTAAATACTATGTTACATTTGTCTACTGTTGATTTGCTCCATTCGTCATGGGCACCATAATATACAGGCAAACTGCAACCTGAGGGGTTTGGAAGTGCGGTTTTAACACTGGAAATAATCTTCTAAACAAACTGAAAATCCTCCATAGAAGACAGGAATTTCCTCCAGATGGGAACTGACAAATGAGTGGGTAGTCAGTTCCACATGGCTCCACGGTTCGCAGAAAACACTTCAGTGGTATAAACAGCTTAGATCTGAGCAGTGGTGAAGCCTTGTGTTGTGGTTGTAAACTGTGATGCTAGTCATCTTTGTGTTTTTAGGTTTGCAGAGATGGATTTTTCTGTGTATGCTGCAATGTTTGTATTGTGTCCTTGCAGGTGAACAGAGTAGCAAATGTGAAAACAGTGACTTGACACTTTGAATTGTGTTTGTGTCTCATATTAGGGACTCTAGTGTGAGGGCAGCACAAAATTGGCTGATAAGTACTGAACACTTTGTGGAGCGCATATAGATAGGAATCTGTGACTATTTAACAGTCCCTACAGCAAAGAGATAATATCACCAGTACTAATAACAGTGCCCTTAGAGTGGTACTGATACCAATAGATTTGAGTTTTGATTTGATACCCATCATGTAAATGGAAGCATTCCAGAAATAATCCCTCAGCAATGTATGAATTGATTTTTATGGAGTGTCTATCTGTATGTGTCTATCTGTACCCAGGTATGAATAGGCAGATAGCAGCAATTACTATTCACATCTGACCCCCTTATAAACCAGCTGTTGATAAGGGGCTGCACTGGATGAATGGGTTATGTGCAGGGCTATCCTGGGGCAGGGTGGGGTGTGAGTTTTCCCCTGGACAAACATTTGACATGTGTATGTCATTAATGTGACATTACATCGGTGGTACCTGTTATTTTCAGTTTTCAGTTGCAGTTTGGTTAGGTCTGGGCAACAAAACTACCTGGTTACGTTTGGGGAAAGATCATGTCATCAAATTTACACCCGGGGTGCAAATAGTGTTGTTGGCTGGGGACACCTGGGTGCTTGTTTCTGCCATGCTTGGCCCATATACTGTATATACCAAGGCGTAAATAACCACATTCGCTATTCCACTCCGGGTGCAAATACGCACATTGGCTATTCCAATCTGGGTGCAAATAGCATCTGCCTTATTTTATTCAGACACCACAAACGTGTAGTATTACCACACTTTGAAATGTTTTGTTGGCATCTTGGCACGCTGAACTCTCAACTCTGCCAAATACACTGCATGTGACTTCACCACACCACAGACTGTATGTGTTATAGCTGCTGTGGTAATGGGTGGGTCACATGTCAACGACCTTACAAACAAATACATACATAAAGGATTGAATGCAGATATTGTTTGGTGAAGTTTCAATCCTGCTTGGTACTGGGTTATTTCAGTTGCTCCCTTTGGAGTCCTGATACTGTAGTACTGAATATTGTTATACATACAAGGGTAAAACATTCAATTTTGGCAGAGAAACATAATGCATAATTAAAGAAATACTGCATATTCCCATGGTCACATTGACACTTAGAACATATAAGTTGGTTTATTTTACTGATATTAATGTACACAGTGTTTGGAATTACACAATAAGAGACCATAGTTTGGTAAACTAATATAATGCTGTGATAAATGTTCATATTACAATATCAGTAGGTTGTGGCTCAGATTTGCACGATGCACAGACAACCGACCGCAGCTTGGAAGTCCATCAGCACCCTTTGCTAAGTCAAATCAATCAAGTCAAGTTTACCACAAGTGAAAGTCAGGTTTACCACTCTACAACTAGTGGCCTTACAAGCTAACATATGACACTGTACTACACTCAAGACCACTTGAAGTAAACAACGGGACAAGAGCAAGTTTAGTGTTTGTCAAGAATACAGCATTTAACTAATGATATAAACCAAATCATTTACTGTATGTGGTTTACCTTAGTCATGCCAATATGGGTGAATAATCGTCTTCGATAGGTAATTGTTAATCTGTTGCATTTCAGTGACTGAAACAATTGTGATGTAGTGTTTGTGTTAAATATAGTGTTTGGTGACAACAAAACAAAATATGATTTTAATACAACCAGCAAAACATTTTACCTACATAGACGTCATACATGAGTGTGGCTTACACAGTTCACCATATACGTACTGTAAGACACTATGGAAGTTCACTGCAGCCTTACAATATGTATTGAAGGAGGTAACAGGAGGATCAAGTTTAGTTCAATTCAGTGAGTCCCTGTTGAGCTCACCTGTAGGCTTCAAAATGGCAGCCATGTTTTTCGGAGGTGTCTGTTTGTCTGGTCCTGTCTAGCGTGCCTGACTCTGGCTCCCCCGCTCACCTCACACTAATTGTGTTACAGCCTCAACCCTGCCAGGCTGAACGGATGAGCATATTTCACTGAGTGCACCAAACCACAATGCTGTCAGTTTCACAACTAATAGATGTATAGCCTGCTGCCTTTGTGAGCATTTTCTTTTTTTTTGGAAGATTCTGGATCGGCCTGCAGCTTTTGTGGCTTATTGTGTGCACTGTTCCCTTTGTATTCACGATATAAATCATAGTGATGCATTGCTGCAGAAGAATAAAGAGAGAATTTTCTCAGCTGAAACCTCAGTGCGTTAAACCTACTACAAGGAGTTTTTAACTGGTTATGAAACGGTCTTAATTTATTACTGTTGCCTATATTTGACCTACATAAATTAACGAGACCATCTGCGTGAAGATGAGCTGTTTCTGTGTAGTTATTGTTAATGGCTGCCACCGTGTCAGATTCTCCTTGAAATCAAATGAAGCAACCCTTTGTTATATTTTCCCAGGCAAAGTTACAGTGAGCAGTACATTACCCAGTTAAAAAGATGCAGGAGGAGATTTTTCTTTTGATAATTTTATTTTTGACATTACATTTTGTGGTAATTAAAGTGGAAACACTCCCGCTTTGGTCCACAGGGGCTTCCAAAATCAACAAAATATTAAAGTTCCTTTCAAAAATCAAACAACATTATAGACAGAATGTGAGGAGATAACCATTTTGACTTTATGTCAAAGACATCTGTATTGTGTTGCAGAGATATCTGTTGAAGTCAGAAGTCTTTGTGCTGCTTCCCACAAGCATTCCCAGCTAAAAACCTCATCCTTTTGTGGACGCTAGTGGTGTACACCAACACTCCCCCTGTGCTCCAACCTCCCTGTCCAGGCAGACTTGAGTCAGCCAATAGGACCACTATTCAGCTGCACAGGCAACTGACCCAACTAGCTAATGACAGCTACAGTTAGCAGTTACTCTGGTGATATGCTGTCCCCTATTTGTTTGGAATATTAATTCAACAGGTGGCCGATTCCCACATATTGCATCTTTAATGTGCTAATCAGTTATCATCTGCTGTTCCTAATGTAATTTATCTTCACTGAGACAACCTTAGCTTCATGTGTCTACTGTAGAGAGGAGGACAAAGTGACAGAACGTTGCTTTGACCTTTCCCTTATCTCGCTTGTTGCAGGAGCATCAGGTCTCTGTATGTATGGCTCTGGTCTTAAATATGCACATACAGGAGATCAAAGTGAGATTATGGTAGAACACACCTGTCTGATCTTGCAGTCCTCTTGTTTAACCTTGGAAAGGCAGGCATTTTTTTTCATGTCAATGAATTTGTCCTGCAGTAAACGACAGACAGGAGGTATTTATGCGTCTGCTAACATTTTCCACACAGTAAAATACTGCAATATCCGTCTGTGTTGTTGTTTATGAGAGGCAAAGTGTTTTTTTTTTAATGGAGAGCTGTGAGCGGCTGATTTCCCTGCGGTGTCACAGAGGCCGTTTTGACGTTATGACTTTCTCCCCAGCACAGCACCACCTCAGCCAGCCGCCTCAAACAAACACATACTCTAGCTTAAACAGGTTATTATGCACTTGCTCACAACCAACTGCAGATATATGCTAATAATAAGTTCTGGCATGAAAACTAAAGCTCAGTTTAAAAATAACAGTGATGATAGATATGCAGAAAGTAGTAGTGGGATATCTAATTAGCATATTTTACTTACGTATAGATAAATGTCATATGAACAGAAGTAATAAAGGTTACTGTAAATTTCATCATATTGCATGTAACATGTAATCAGAAGATGTGATTGAAAAACCCCTCTTCAAAATGGCATATATGGAAAAGTCATAAATCAAGAAATGTCATCAAGGGCATAATATGTTCATAAAAATAATTGTTATATTAATAATGGATCAAACTACTATGGCCAGTATGAAAATGTTCAGTCGTAGTGACAAACCCACAGAATTATCCCCCATTTCTGCAGTTCCGCCTCAGATCCACAGAGTTTTTGCCTATTTTGGATCATAGTTTTGGTTTCCAGCCAACAACTTTGGTCTCATCAATAAGCTGCAGTAGGCAGGTGTCTTCAGCAAATAAACCACCTGCACACTATCTGCTGAGTGCCAAATTGCAGACAAAGTTCATGACTAGCTGGTAAAAATAGAGGAATTTCTAGCTGCGTAAGACCAAGATATCTCCCTCAGTGGTTGGTGGAGACAAAAACAGCTAATTTCTTTGACTCTTTGTCATCTCATTCACAAATTTCAGCATGAATACGTTTACCATCTTATCAGTGATTTAGCATCACAAGGGGAAGTCCATTGGCCTCCACTGTACTGCAATGGTAGCAGAAATCTCAGATACCACAGACAGCTGAGATATCTCAAAAACTGAACAAATGAAACTTAAACTATCGGCATGGCTAGAGACGATCAAATGTAATGGAGGAAATATGTTTTTTTTTATATATTCAGTTAATCCGAATTAGAAACACTGTCCATAGACACTGAGCATGTCAATTTTGCAGGTTTAGCAAGATTTAAGTTCAGGTAAGAGAACAAATACGCTGACATAAATGTTGTAATTAACCCTGTGGTGTGTAAATGTACAACAGATTGTTGGAGGAGGCTCTGCTATAACTTGTAAAAAAAAAAACAGTTGATTGATTACTATCAGTCTCCTCTCACATTCACACAAGTAATCAATCAGTCAAGACAATGAGGTGGCCTTTACGGAGTGACAAGCCCTCACTCATTCTTGTGATTATTATGCCCCTGCTGGTGGTTAAATTACCCACTGCTCTCCACAAAGACGGCACCAAGCTGTTACTGGTTGTGTTGATTGATTTCTCCCTCCACCACCTTGGTCTCCCCCTGTTCTAGCACCTTATTACCATGACGATGGCATCTCTTACCTTTAGCATCATGTGCACCCATATTTCAGCGATCGGTCTGTTGGGCTCTTGGGTGCTTTATTGGCTCCTCTACTTAAACTCTCACAGTTGCAGAGCTCCCTCATGAGCAGAGCCTGTCCATTCAAATAAAGCATACCCATTTGTTACAGTAAATGATCCTATATTCTTTGACACAAGTGTCACTGACAAATTGTGCAGCTGTGCTCAGGGGGAGTGCTGCTCATGAATGATAAGGACACTGTCAACAGGTGCAGAGGGAGTCTCTGGGGGCGCAGGGGTTGGCAGTTTGGCCAAGGTCATAATTGTTTGATGTGAGCAAAGCCAGTATTTGGGGAGTAAATTTGCAGGGCAGGGCTGCACAGGTGGATACATGACAAATCCACTCAGCAGTGTCAAGAAGAAAAAGTCGATTGGTAAATACAACTCCTCACCTGAGTGGGCGGGTGTTGGCAGCAATGTAAAATACACAGTCTCGAGGCCTCAGGGCAAAGGATTTGCTGTTGGGTCCCCTCTGACCACTTACTAATACTAGATTTTGATTTTGACTTTACAAAATGGCCACAGCATAAGGTAATACTGCAGGGTGTTGATATTGTACTTCAGTGGTGCAAGTTAATTTACATATTTGCAATTAATCAAATTACCAAAGCAAAACAGTGAATTTGGGGCTTTTGGGTCCCCTGGAGGTCTGGAGCCCTGGGATAGCTGCCAGCTTTGCTAGGTTGTTAATCCGGACTTGCTCTTTTTAATTACTTGTACATATTTACTTCTTAAATGAAA
>JAJHUR010072594.1:0-38713 GCA_027495735.1 Lutjanus campechanus | reverse complement strand
ATTTTAATTTGGCCAGCACCAAATTTTTGCAAAACAAATTACATTCCCACCTGTTTTAGCTATAGTTCGTGTGACTGCTAATCAGCAAAGTTGGCAAGCTCCCAGCACCACTGTCCAGCCTGAAGTCTTCATCACACTACATGACTTTCAAAGTCTTCAGATCACTGTGCCTTCACATTATACAACTCTCTGTCTTGTAATCGTGAGTCTTGAAGTAGCTATACACTATATGACCGATCAGAGACAAGGGGTCACTAACTACACTATCACAAAATGTTTTTTATTCATATGATATTCTTCATATATATTCTTCTTTCATATATATTTAAATTACGAGGATTTGTCATTTCAGTGGTTTGAGACACAGTGGCATTATGGAACATCAGGGCTGCATTTGGGGCTAGTCAGACATCTGCATCTTTTGTACATGCACATTTATTATTTTACATTACAAGCCAAGGTTCACCTAAAACTGATAGTAAAACTGTAACTATATAGGGTGACCAGGTGTCCAGCTCTGTGTGGGACTGGACAGGATTTTATTCCCCATCCCATGTATTGAGGCCATGTCCCACATATTGATTAGCTCTAGTTTACAAAAATCAAACTGCTGCCGTACAGCTTTTCTAAAATTTTATCCAGTGGGGTAGGCTGACATCACAGAGCTGTGTTTGATGTCTATCAAACTACACACACGTAGGTCAGGTGCAGGTATTTGCCACCCAACGTCCAACTGGGAAAATTCTGAGTCACCAGAAAGTCACAAGCTATGCTTGCTGTAGGCAAAATATGATTGAACCTATCACCCAAAATGGAAATACAGCTAGATCAAAGACTGGGAAACCACTTATCTATTTGGTATTGTGTGCTGTTGAAATAGCCATAGGACAAAGATAAATATGTTACAAGCTTAGGGTAGAATAGAAATGTTTATTTTTTAATACCAAAATTTTAGAATACCTCTAGGCAATGATAACCCCACACAAATATACTCTTTGTTCCTCATTTGGTTTGTTGGGATGTGTTCACAGTAGACACATCTGAGGCGCACAAAGATGGAAAAATTTCAACCTTTTCAAAGGCAGCAAGCACACCACAAATCATGTGACAATGAACTAATCAGCTCCACAGGACTTGCTTCATCCTTTCCGTCCAAGGACATAACAACATCTGAAAGAACATTGAAAGGTCAGCCAAACTGAAGATAGAAGAGCGACTAATTATAATCATTCAAGGATACCGGGAGCTGTATGAACTGTCAAGTTCTTACTGTTTTTGCCAGCAAAAGGAGGAACAATGCCTGCAGATATATCAGCTCAGAACTTCGGTCAGCATAATGATACGCTGTTACCAATTGTGACAGTTTACCCTTGTGCTAGTTAGTACATCATCATGTTCATGCTCACCACTAAGATATCCCTGAATGACCATAATCAGCTGCTCTTCCATGTCCTGTACAGCTGATTGTTCAGTCACGGCAGGTACGACTGTAGCACGTCCTCTCAAGCACCTTGGATAAAAAGTTGAAAGTGGCACAGCTGGATTTTTCCACATATTTTTAGACGCAGCATCTGAACGGGGCCCTTACACACTTTACACGCCTACAGAATGCTGCGCTACACGTTGATATGGAACCTAATTGACCTTGATTTGGATGGAGGCCTGCATGTTTGGTTTGGACACTGGTTGAACTGCCTGCATAAATTGTTACGGGCTGCACTACACTTCACTCTTTTATATTTTAGTATGTTGTCATCGTAGCATAAAAAGTAAGCTGAGTGCAGGTGAAAAGTTGATCTGGACACACAAGCACACACATGCTAAAAATCCAGTGTTGCCACAGATACATTTCCCTGGAAAAGGGTGTCGATTTAGTGAGAATTCCTAGGAACATAATTCCTAGTATTTAACCCTAACATACGCTATTATGACAATGTGACATAATATAATAAAATGGTGATGTAATCTGTTGGCTTTTAACTGAAATATGTTCTGTGCTGAATTACGTTTGTGCTCTGGACTGTTTACAACAGAACAATCTCCAGGTGTGAGCTGTATGAAAGCCTGAGATCAGCGAGGATAATGTGAGATAATCTGCACAGGTGGCAACAAGACACTCAGAGAAAATAATGTTTTGTTTGTGTGTGTGTATGAGTGAAAACAAAAATAGCTAAAGTGATGTGAAGTACTGTAATGTTTATAGGCTACTGAGCATGGTTTGAGTTGTTCATTTACATTTTGGAGTGTTTACCTTGTTTGTTCATTTTCTGTATTTTTAAAGTGCAGAAAGCACTGCAAACTCTTAAAAGGACTGGCTGTATTCTATATTACACATCCCATGAGGAGACCGAAACTAACAAGAAATGTATCCAATAATCTGGCTCTGGCTCAGGAGGTAGAGCGACTCATCTACTGATCAGTACTCAGTACTGGGCAAGATATTGAACCCCAAGGTGCTTCCATTGGTGTACTGTGGGGCACTTTGGTTGGATGCAAGAAACTGTTTTTTCACGTTACTTTTTGTGGAAGTTAAACTGCAGCATTAAGCTGAGCTTTGCTTGTATCTGGAAGCCAGTGTGATCCTCAACACTGGTGTGTGTGTTTGTGTTGTTATTGTATGTAAATTTACTTGACAGACATGCCCTGAAGATAACAATATAGCTACATGTGGAAAAGAAATGCAGGATTTCATTTGCTTGGCAGCACTGCGTAACTTTGATTAGCACCCATTTAGGCTGCAGGTAGAGTCACTCCGACCAGGATTTTCTTCGGTTGACTACAGCTCGAGTAAAATTGTGTTTATTTGTATGCAGATTGAAGAGACTGGATTGGACATACAGTAGCTGCAGCCAGCAACGCTTGCTGCTTGCGCAACATGTCGTGACTTATTTGATTGTTTGTGTTGTGATATCATGTGATGAGAGAAAGTAATGGAACAGCTGACTAAAGTTTAGGGCAAAATGTCAAAAAGTCCCATGTTTGCTGCCTAAGGCCTTACTATTTTGGTTGGCTTAAGTCTAGCAGTATGTATATGACATATACACAAAATACCTTTAGCATAGCAAAATGCTTATCTTTCCATGTTGCTAGGTGGAAGCATGTTCTATTTGGAAGTGTGGTTGTCTGTAGTCAAGCAGCAGCATTTAGTGTTTTGGAATATTTCTCCGACCAGAATGTAGGGCCTCCAGGCTGACTTCTCTCACTTTCATCATATGACTAAAGAAGCTCCTGGCTCTGTGTTTTGGTGTCCTCTGTACATTGAGCTGTTTACTCCCACAGAGCTCAAAGAAAGGAAACCCTTCTAGATAGAGCTGTATGGGCGTAACCAAAACTCAGGGGATAGCTGACGTGTGTGAACACGTCTTGTCAGAGAACACTGAGATCCCAGGTGATGTCCTCATGGACAAACACATGACTCACTCAAGTCCATGTGATAAGTGTCCCGGTGACAATGTAAAAAAATAATAATTAAAACAAATGAGTGAATAATTCAATTTAGCTGTGCAGATGTTTGTGATCAGTGTTTTCTTAGCAATAAAAGCCCCACTACTTCTCATATGTTAACCATGATGTTTAAGGTCTAGTTTGACCAGATGCGGTCAAATAACATTCACAGTGTGATGTTATTCAGGACAGAGGCAGTCCAGGTGTTTTCTTTATGACTCGGAGGAGGGTAGCCTCATCACAGGTGCTGTTCACATGCTGGCCCTGAGTTGAATCGGCACCATGATGTCACTCTGCTGGGCTTCTCCATGTGCTGAAATAGCTCCAGGAGCAGGAGCAGATCCAAGAGGAAGGTAGATCAACGAGCATGAGTGGCTGTAGCTGAAACCAGCTGCAAAGTCACAAATCAAGTTATGAGTCTGTTTCAAGTAATACTCACTGACATGTTGTGTGAATATATCCAAATGTCACTACTATTTTTGACTGATGTTGCACAGTGATTCAACCTGTTCTCGTTTCATAAAAGTTTTCATGTTTGATGTGCTAAATTCAAGGCAGGGAGAAAAAGAGAAGTAAAGAGAGGCTTTCTGTCTACAAGAACTAGATCTATCTATCTATCTATCTATCTATCTATCTATCTATCTATCTATCTATCTATCTATCTATCTATCTATCTATTTAATACTAGTTTTATTCAAGTGAGTAACTATCATGTTCAATAAATTTAGCACAAACCAAATGTGAAAATCTGCTCAGAATTAAGTGAGTAACACTCAACTTTGTAATGAAGTCTGCATCTGCACATTGTATTTATTTACTAGCAGATCTAGTGCGAGTGGACCTCTGCAATATGGTGACTGCCAGTGGTGGACTCAGGCTGTCTGAAGGGCAGGGGGAAAAAACAATAAAAAGGTATGCAGTGGGGCATCAGCATGCTAAAAGTTGTGATGCACTTTATCACATTTTCTATGGGAAGGACACCCTAGTGGGCACTTTATCATATTTTGTCTGCTAGAAAGACACCTACAGTGCACTTCACTGCCACTTCACTCCAGCACTACACTGGAGAGGCACCCTGGAGAGCACTTTATCACTTTGTCTTGGACACTGGGCCACCCTACAGAACATTTATCATGATTTATCTACCATAGGGCCATCCAAGAGGACACCTTTTTTTTTTGGTCTGGGTGAACAGCCTCATGTAAGTGATAGTTTAGAATTCTTCATATTGTAAACTAATAAAAAATTGTTAAAACAAGTCATTTTGTGTTTTCAAAGTTATAAGCTGAGACTATTCAGTTTACATTCATAGGCTGCTGCTGTGATTACAGCACAAGGCTGGTACTGTGTGCACCGCAATGTTAGATATATTAGGTCCAATAACATATGAGATCACTCAACATTAAAAAGCAAAGCTCTAAAAGAGGCGTTCACTCATTTGGTGTGAGATTTCAGATGGATTCTTCAGGAGATTCTGATCATCTTTCGCAGCCAGTTGTTGAAGGTGAATCCATTACATGCTGCCATCTCTCATCTGTCAATGTTTTACCCACAAGGGTTTTGGCAAAAGTACGAATCCAGTGTTCTTGCACGCTTTAGGGCTTTCATTTTGAATTTTTTCTGAGATTGCAAATTGTTGCAGGAATCATGGCTCCAGCACATTTTATGCCTCTTTAGAGCCCGGTGCACCAGTTGCATTTTCATTGTATAATATTTTGAAGTATTTCCACACAAAGCTGGTGACAGACATCGTGTTGTATTAGTCTAATTTAGATGGTTGAGCCACAAGTTACTGTGCTAACTAACGGTTCAGAGGTGTTTGAATTTATGGTGGATAGTGCTTGTTAATCAATTAGGCACTCTGCACGCATATAAGAGCAACAAAACACATATTATGTCTTATCATGTTACTAATTAAATATTAAGAATAAAATAGCACATGCTGTTATTTATTTGTGCTCCTTTTAAGTCAGTTTTTACAACTGCCTGTTTTCCTTCACTGGGAGGCATTGCACCCCCATCTTTAACCTTGGGGGAACATAAAACCCAATGACCGCCCATAGATGGAGCCTATGAATATGCTACATTATATTATTCAGCTGACTTATCTGAATCTTTTCATTATTAAGAATGGAAAAATATCAGTCAATTGGTCACCAATAGAGAGCCGGTATTCTTCAGTTCAACGAAATGTCAATCACTTTTTAGGCCGCAAAGCTCTTCCTCTGTCCAGACTGTGAAACTCTCCTTGGGTTTCCTTCCAACGTGCTCCTCATTAATTCCCTGGAGAAAAATCTAACCAGATTCCAGTTAGTTCACCCACATGTCTGCAAACAATTAAGCAATCAAAAAGAACCATTCCTGGAGGAAGCCAGCCTATTATTCTGAATTACAGTTTGAGAGATTGTATTTCCTTGTCTTGTTTCATTGAGAGCTGCATGCTCGGGAGGACTTATGTCCCATGTGTCCCTGATCAACACGCCTCTCTGGGTTAATCAAGCTCACATTCTACTTTGACGTGCTTTTCCTTCTTTAATGGCTAACATTCAATCTGCTCATTTGCCACAGATCCAAATGAACCTACTGTGCAATACAAAACGTGGTGGACTAAGAGATTACAGAAATCATATTTCGAGGTTATGTCATCATGTGTTAAGCTGCAAAGTCTTTTAAATCATATATGGTCCTGATTAAATTGCTTGCTGGGAAAGGTTTTTTTTTTTGACTTGCAGCATATGACCAGAGATGTGTAGTTTACCGGAAAGCAGCAGGATATCCCAACAGCATCAGGAAGGACATCCGCGAAACTAATCAACCCAAAACCGCAGAGCCCCTTAAGTGGCCGGATTCACATATCCTTACGCATGGGAACACCCCAGCCAGATCCTGTATCTAATAGGGGCAAAGTCCACTAATCGGGCTTTAAGTCATCTTTATTGACCATGAATTAATTCCAAAGACCCCCCACAAATAACTGAGATGGACGTTTAATGGCTTAATGATGGAGCAATTAATCTTCCTAAGAGCTTTCCTTCTCCAATTCTGAATGTAACCCATATTGGGCCACAGTTTTGAATTTCTGTATTTTTAGCCATGCTAGCAGTTTGGCTCAAGGGAAGGCAATATCAGCCTGTTAGGTGGTTTCTCCACCATATTGGTTCAGACTGAAATATCTGCAACAATTGTGGATGGATTGCCATGAATTTTTGTTTAGACATTCAGTGTCCCAGAGGATGAATACAACTGACTTTAGAGGTTCTCTGACCTTTTCTCTAGCATCACCAGTCACATTTTCACCTACCTAGTGAAACATCTTAATATCTACTGGATAGATTGGCACCAAGTTTGGTACAGACATTCAGGGTTCCCATATGATGAATCCTAATGAATGGTGACTCCTAACTTTTACTTGTGCTTCAACGAGGCTGACTGGTGAGGTTGAGTGAAATGTCTCAAGAACTATGAGATCGATTGATGTAAAATTTGGTGTAGACATTCATTTTCCCCCTCAGGAGAAATTGTAATTACTTTGGCAATCCCATAGTGCCACCATCATCAAGACCAAAAAATTTCCCAAACTTCCCCACTACTTTGTGTAGTGCTAGCCATGCAGCTATAATGATAGCAGTCCATTAATTTATTGAGGAGAATGGTCCTACCAACTAATTGTTCCATGACTGAGAGCTCCAAGGGAATAGGCTGTAATACTAAGGTGGTTTTCTTGCTGGGTTTGGCTCCTTGCACCCCAGGGCTGAGTCACGGCTAACTGAGCAAACAGTTTGCTACTTTAGCAACAAGTAAAGTTATCTTTCCATCAGGAAATTCTGAAAACGACCATGGTATTGTATTCCCTGATGGTTTCAGAGGCTGTGTTCAGCCTCGATCTGGCCATGTTCACTTGGAGGCTGCTTAGCCTCGTTCCATTATGGTTATGGTTAGCTACCTTAGCAACAAGTAAGCTAGAAATGTCTGTCCATCAGGAAAATGAAACAGCGAGAGTTGAAGCTGAGCAGCTTTGTCAGACGTCAAACCAGAAAATATTTTTTCCATAAAATATGATCCACTTTCACCCAAACCAATGAATAAAATAAAATAAAGTTGTGGTTTTCCACTCTAGTGGCGTCCAAAGAAAGAAAGTTTTGTTGGATGAAAATTTAGTGTACACCCCCGAAGTTCAGGAGGAGTAATCAACATTTTTCAATTGATTTCAATATTTTCTAAAATACCATTAGAAACACCTACAAAATGGCTTTTTTGTCTTTGCTGGGTGAAATACTGATAGCTATATATAGGTGACAAATTGCACCAGGCATATGTGATAAAAACACTTAAACATAGATTTTGGAACTTTAACAACAGCATGTAAGCATTTTTATTGTTAGCATGCAGATGCTAGCCTTTAGCTTAAAGCACCGCTGCCTACGTAAAGCCTCACAGAACATGGCTGTAGACTTGCTTGTTTTGACATCTGTGTCTGTGCAACTATATTCCATATTTAAACATGACATGCCCGAATATTAAAGGCAACATAACAGACACACTTTCCTCTCTGATGTAGATAATGGAATACAAAAGGTTACCCATTCCTGTTCCACACTAACATGCTGTGTCAACAGCAATGCCACAGTCTGTTCCTCAAAATAGACATTTCCTGGAATCAATTCACTCTGTATCTCAGATTGGGAAATGGAGTGGTAGGATGGGTGGGCTATGCTGGGAGGGAGGAGGTGGGATCAGAGCCGGATTAGGGGGAAGCTGTAATTTACTGACCAGGAGCTGGGAAAGAGCTTCCCATCATCACCACCTCTTTCACCGGTCATCACCCTCAGGCTATCGAACTCCGCTATTCTTTTTATTTTTGGAATTCATAAAATGTCTATACTTCACAGTTAATGTACAGTACTTTGATGACAGGTAACTGTTTTATGGGTCTTTATGCATTCACAGTGACTGAACATCTGTTTTAGGATAAAAAAAAGCAACTAGATACTCTTCAGCTGACTTCATAGTCCAATGACAAAGTCCAGTTGCTTTTGTTGGGCAACTTCTGCGCATCATGTGACCTGAAAGGCTGCAAACCTGAAATGCATTACTCTCTGAAGGCTTAGATTAGGGCTTGAAAAAAATCAGAGTCGCGAGCCAAGCAGTTTTCGCAAATACCTTTAATGGTTTGTTTTGGCATACGTGCCGCAGATACCAGATTGAAGTGATGTTTAGACAGTCACAGGGAAGTCAGTTTAGTCTGGGAGTTTAAGCAGATTACAATTTCATTAAAAACTTGTAACAGCCATCCTGCCTATTTGTGGCCACAGAGCGGATCGTCCTCTCACTGTTCTTGGTGCAGATGCAAGCAGCTGTGCATCTTCCCCCCAGTGATAGAGTGAAAGCACCTGGCAGCTTAGTGCTCTGTTGTACAATCCTGATAAACAAACAAGTAAGCAAAAGGGGGCAAATCAGTGTTAAGCCCAGTAAAGACGGCTGCTCCTGGAATAACCCCTGGCGGCTAGAGAACCAAATAGCGCTCTTACTTCCCGGGTCTCTCTACCCAATACAAGGGTCAGAGTCTGGGCTTACCCGAGTACGCCCCTGCGTGGTGTCAGGGTTCATGTGGAGAGCCACCCAGGTCCTACAGCTCTTATTGTTGCTGTTCTAACTGTGCTTGGAATGTGGAACGAGGGAAATGCCACCTCAAACATATAAGTGTATGTTTGCTGTGAGAAATTGTATTGATCCTCTGGTGAGTTTCTCATTTTCTCTTCATTGTTGAACCTCCATACCTGAGTTCACTGAGTTACAAATGAGTTGTGGAGATTAGGGAAAAGCTCAATAACGCAGAATCTTTGTTCCGTGTATTTTGCCCTGTCCCTCTTTTGAGATCTTTTTTTTTTTTTTACTCCTAAGGCTCTCCCCCTCCTCGCAGAGAAATCCACAGGGGTTTTGACCATCCCACCTGCAGAGAGAATAATATCCTAAATCCATATTAGTGCTCTTTCCCAAAAGCTTTGGTCAACAGATGGTTTACCCAAATCCCCTGGACCTCCCATCCAACCCTCCCTCCCCCCGCCCCATTTGACTCTGAGCTTGGACATGTGTTGGCAGGGTCCTATTATAAAAAGCAGATTCCATGATTCCCCCAAATGTTATTTATGTATTTATTTCCAAAGCCTTTCCAGAAAGGAATCCAAATCCAGGAATGCTGAATTTGACTTTATGTTAATATAATCTCTATAATATAATATAATATAATCATATATAATCACAACAATAATCAAGCATTTTGACCTCATGAAGAACAGGACAACACAATATCAAGGCAATATTACTGAACATGATAGCATAAAAATAAGCCTTTTCATCATGTGTGCTGCTCAATCTGAATTTCCTGCAATCAACATGTTTTGATTTACACTTCACTGGTGATTTTTCTCAGCTGGCTATGAGATAAGCAGTAAGGATTGCTGTGCCAGAACCAATTAGGGCTAACCCGGCGCTGTTCAGGAAGTGTCCCCGCTGCTGGCTTTTGCAGTGTTCGGTCATTAAGCCCCAACAGGAGTGGCTGGTTAATTGTAATCCTTGGGCGCTGGAACAACAGCCACACTGTGGTGAACCCAGTCGAGCACCCCCCCACCCCACCCCCTCAGAAAACAAGTTAGTTCAAGCTGCTTGTCATGTGTCGAGTGGCTTTGCCGCCCACTTGTTGTCCCAGGAAAACAGCAGCGACCAATCAGTGCTAATCAGGAGACAGATAGATAGCATTAATAGTCTTACCTGAGAAACTGACATTTGTAAATGTCAAGTGAAGGTTCTCTTTTTTTTTTTTAGTGCCGACATGTTGGTCAAGGTGTTTGCCTCTACTGTATGCTTTATAGGGCTGGGAAGTTTTTTTGATATTATATCAATATTGTGATATGAGAGCATTATATCATGATATAACATATACTGTATGTTGTCTTTTCCTGGTTTTAAAGGCTGCATTACAGGAAAGTGTTGTATTTTCTGAACTTAGATTGTTTTAGCTGCTCTATTATTTGCCTCTAGCCACTTAGTCAGTATGTATGGGATGTGTCTATGCGTCTATGTGGTAGGTTTTGCTTCTATGATGACAATATCTATGACCACTGTTATTGCACATTCTTGCATCATCCCTTTGTTTTTTATTATCTATTTGTATCTATTTGTTCAACTTTTTTTTTCACTATGATCATCAGCCACTTGCTCTTATATGACCCTTTTCCACACACATATCCTGACTTGGTTTGATGCTTGGGATTTGGGATAACAATTCTTCACAGTAAAAGTCTCTAAAAAAAATAAAGCAGATACATGAAAGTACAAACAGCGACGCAGGAGAGAAACTAAACGTCAAACAATAGAGATTCAGTTAGAATCTACAAAAGTACTTGGAACTGAACACACAGTGACTATTAAAAACATCTTGCTCACTCAGCTCAGAGTATTGGCTCTCTAGCACAAATCAGAAAAAAAATATTTGTGCTGCCACAGACACTCTCCTCTCACTGGGAACAGTTGAAAAAAAGATGCTGGTGCTCAGAAAAAAAAAGGATGCAGGCCCTTACTGATGATTATTCATCAAAAATCTTGTGTTAATATTTTGGAAAAGCACCAATCTTCCCTACAATGTTATTGCAATATCAATATCAACGTTTTTGGTCAAAAATATTTTAATATTTGTTTTTTTACATATTGGACAGCCCTACTGTCAATGATTTGCCGCTATATATAATGCATATTTTGCATTGATATTACTGCTCCATTGTATTTACTGCTGTAGATGTTTAAGGTTGTGTTACATTAAACTACTTTATACTGTTTATTAGTCTTTATTGAAATGAGGACCATCATTTGTTTGCACTATTTGAGAATTTATGTTATGTTTATTTTAGAGAAAATGCATTTATCAAGATATGCTGTATATCATATATTTCAGAAAAGTCTAAAAATACCAAGGTATTGTTTAATAAGACATGTTACCCAGTCCACATAGTTTAGTCATAGTGTCATAGTGGGCTGACAACCCACATTTATGGCTGTCAGCCCACTATGACAGCTATACATGTAATAAGTGCAGTATACTATAGCAGATTAATTGGCAAGTGAATGTGAGAAAAATAAGACAGATGCTGATTAAAAAAAAAAAAACAGCTTAAAAGCTTAACAAAAAGAAAACCAAGGTAACTTTCACCCTCAAATAAAAAGCAAAATATATCTGTAACAGGTAGCAATCCTTTAAAGGCAACCAAAAATTCTTATACCTCTCAACTCTATCTATATTGTAAGTCTCCCATCTATGTGCTGCTTACAGTATATAAGGCAGCAGAGTATTTTTTGTTAAAACTTGCCTCAGGAATGTTGTCTTGTTTTGCTCTCTTGGTCCTATTCTGTGAGGTCCTATTTGTGCGTTCCACAGAGGAATGTCAGGAATGGCAGCATTGCAACAGACACATCACATGGGACATGCTGGGCAATAAATGAGACACTGATTGATGCACCAAAGTCAATATTAAAGAGTGTTGATGGCATTTTGTTTAGCTGCTCCAGGTAGCAGATGTACATGCTGAGAAAATCACCAAAGATGACATTATTAATAAATATTGGTCAAATCAAAGTCTTCCTCCACCCTGAAGAATGTTTTCCTTATTTTCCCACAGTTGGGTGTTTGATCTTAACTGTGCAGAACAATGTATGTGCAGGGTTTGACTCTAAAAGGCTGTTTTCATATTCATCTGTTGAACGTGGAATGATTTCTCTGTGCTCATTAAAAATCTGATTTTAAGGGGTGGACCTACAAGCATGATTTGTGACATCACAAATTATTTGGAGGTCAATCCTACTCTTATACAACCAGCTTTAAACTGCCAGCACACATACACTTAGAATGGACTTTACAGTAGGAGACATCTTGCCGCAGGAAAACTTCAGAAATGAACCTAATTTGTATATAGATGGTCTGCACATGATGTCACAGTAGGCGGAGTCACTGTCAGCTTTTAGCTTGAATTCCACGGAAACACAAAAAAGACCTACTAAACTAAAATGAGAAAGAGCTGCTGTACGATAGATTGAGCAAATAGATTCAACTAGACTGAATGATTGTTTAACAGTCTGCCAAAAGCCGAAGAAAAAAGAAGCAAACAGATCACTGCAGTTCACAGAATTGTAGAATCCAGGCACCAAAACATAGATTCACAGTTGTCATTTTGTGTCTGGTATGTTGGATTTTTAGGTAAAATCATGCTTTTAATCTATACTGTACTGACTAATGTTAGTTACAAATAAATATTTTTCACGGCCAAGCGATTACCTTTGTATACCATCTCCACTTTGTATATTTTTCCTGGCGTCTAAATGAGGTACATATAAATGTTAGGAGGATCACTGCTGAGTCAAGTTGCCTTTAATTTATGCAGATTGTTTTACTCCTGCTTTTGCGGTTTCCTCGACTAAAGGCAGCCGTGTTGCAGGATGTATCACCACTCAGTCCAATTGAGGGGGCGCGTTCTGGTGGGAAAGTGACATCGGTGCATACACTCCATTTAAAGAAGGAATTTTTAATAAGGTTAAATATATAAATGCCTTTAAAGGATTTTAATGCAAAAATGTTACTTTTTTTCAGAAAAAAAGACAGACACATTTTTGTTCCAGGCAGACTTTATATATATATATATATATATATATATATATATATATATATATATATATATATATATGTCGTAATACAATTTTGAGGGTTCTTTAAGGATAATCCTGAAACTAGCTGTTTTCAGTATTTTTTTGCAGTATAATTATAGTTGATATTGTTCCCAGGAGCCTATGAATCAGGTAGCATCTTATCTGATTTATGTGTGTGTTAGTTTCCAAAAGCATTAGAGGCATGTTGCATTATGTGCTGTAATTTGTTGTTGTATAACATGTATACATGTGCACTGATATGATTGTGTAAGTGCATGTGTGGCGATTGTATACTTATTGTACTGTATAGAGTGTTATATTACACTGTCAGTATGCTTAATAGCATCTCTCTGTGTGTACAGCGCGAGCATGCACAATGCAGCATGTACTGTACATTACGGAGCATGTGAACCTGATCTGTTTGATCTCTGACAGGAGATGTTAACACAGCATGGGAGTGTGACACTCCTACTGTACCCGTCAGCGCGGAGTGTCACCTCTCCGTGGCCTACGCGTCCAAAGCTAGCACGCGATCCTGTGTCAGCCGCTGTCAAAATGCTGCAGGTGCTTTCTGCACCAGCTTTCCCACACTGAAGGGCACTGGAGGGCATGGACACCTTAGCTGCCTATTCAGGCAACACACTGCACAGGGCGGGCAAGCAGGGCCGGGCCCCTCCCCTCTCAATAGCACAGGGCCGCTCCTCTCCCCGTAGCCCAACAATGGGCACCGCTATCACTGCTTGGCTACACAAACCAGGGCGGGGACCCGCCAAGTGCTCATAAAAGACCCTGTCACTTTGACACTGGCAATCAGAGAGCTTGCCTTTATGAAAACCATAGAGAGAAAAATGGGCCTTTCTCTCAGTCTCTCCCTCTTTCCTGCCTCCTTTCCGATTCTAAATTCCTCTCTAGCCTTTTGTCTCCTGGCTCACCTGTGCCTGATGTGACATGCTGAAGACTGTGTCAGACGGTTAGAGGTCAGGACCTGAGTGACCCCTCCAATTGGACACAGCAAGATGGTGCAGTTTTGCACCAGTACTGACTGAAGTTAGCTACTGTAGCGACAGATATTTTATGATGACACAGTATGTTGTTAATGATGTAAAGGCATCTTTCAGATCTTCCTCTGTACATAAGTTAAAAAGATAGAGGTGTTTTCCAGATAGTGGGAAATGAAAAAATGTAAACTAGTGTTGTCACAAATATCAGAATATTGATAAATATCAATACTGAATATTTGAAATGCTATTAATACTAATTTTTCACAGTATTGATGCTCCATTACAGATGCACTTTCTCACTTTCTTCTCTCAGACAGCGAATTGACACACACACTGCTGCAGAACCCACACAGTCCCGCCTCCTTTCACTTACAGTGCTGTGTTCATCTCATTTGCTCTGGTTGATTATCCATTGTCATGTTACAGCCTGTTATATTACAAAAATGTATGTCCTGTTGAGTCACTCTTTCCCCACGGTATCAAAAATGGTGTTAAATATCAATATTTTTCAAGGCATAGTATCAAAATGAGAAATTCCACTATTTTGACACTCTATTGCCCCTGTCTCTTATACACATCTAGATGTGTATAAGAGACAGCTCCCACACACACCCTGCATGGAGGCAGCAAGTTTGCATGCAAAAAATCAGGGGGTCGAGGTTGAGTTACTTGGGTGATTCCATTTACCTTGTGATCACTGACATGTGGGATAACGTTTTTTAGCTCACCAATCCCGTCTCCTAACATTTGATAAATTGCCTGATAAGACTTCATTCTCATGGATTTGTGCTCAAACTGCACACCCTGGATCTAGTTTTACGTCTCACAACACGTTTCCCCCTGATGGAGACCAGATGGTCTGGATGTGTGCTTCGGCAGGTGTTGCCATGATGTCCTTTGATATATTAAGAAAACTGTCTTTTAAAAAAAATAAAAAAAATACACACTAAAGATGCAACTGTAGTTTCTGTGTTTCTCATGTTGCAGTGAAGGTGACTAGATCCCAACAAACTAAATGCTGGACAAAGAGTGTGTTTGTTTGGGACGATGTGGTACACACCATCAGTGCTAAGAGGTAGCCGAAAATTTTGATATTAAAAGATAAACATTTCTATTCTGCCCAAAGCTCACAGCATCAGACAATAGATAAGTTGTTTCTCAGTCGTTGTTGCAGCTGCGTGTACTTTCCTTTGTGGTAGTTCCAATCATATGCCACCTGAATCTGCATAGCTTGTGACTTTGTGGTGACTCACAATTTTCCCAGTTAGGTAGCAAAAAAGCACAGGTTAGCAAAAATGGTAGCAGGTTACCTGCACTTTACCCACATGTGCACAGTTTGATTTACATCAAACAGCCCCATGATGACAGACTTCCCTGCTTTCTTCACTGCTGTTGGATAAAAGACAGATTTTTAGAAAAATCTGTGTCCTGCAGTGGTTTGACTATTGAAAACTACAGCCAATCAAAATGTGGGATATGGTCTCAATATGTGGGACGCAGGACAAGGGATAAAAATGTCTGTTTGCCAGACCTCTTTCTTAGCTAACAAACTATGACCAACTACGCAGCATTATTTGTAACAGTGATTGTTTTACTTCAAAATTAAAGCCATTTGGCTTGTTTGCTGTGGATGTAATCAACATTGTTCCAATATCACACAGTATTGCATGGTTTGGAGTGCATTATTGCTACCAGAGTTTTATCTGTGACATTTATAATTAGCTGTTAAGACAACTCAAAAGCATGTGAGAAACATTCCATAAATACATATGATATATTCCCCAAAACAAAACATAAACCTCCTTTTTATAATCTAATCACTGCCATGAACAGAGCCACTGGTTGCCAGGCCAAAGCAAAAGCAGTCTTGTTTCTCAAAGGCCTTCAGCTAAATAAACTCCTGAGTCCAGATCTACCACAGATATTCAACCGATCTTCTTCTTGCCATGGCTCTCAGATCTGTATAAATACAGATGTTTGATTTGATTCAACAGGAGCCAAAAACAGTTTGACCACAGCAGTGAATAACAGGAGAGAACCACAGCACACAGGTGTGGTTTACTGTGTGTGCTGACAGAAAAAAAGTGCACATCCCAGTCTGAACCAACAGCTTCTAGGACACTCCAAGACAAAGTGCCCAAACAGAGGCTGTACACTGCAAGACAGATTGTGGATCAAGACTGACTTTGGAACACACACTTACATTTCTGTCTGCATAAAGAGTGACAACCTTCAAACATGTCTGTTTTTTCACTGTGAGAGCAATAGGGTTGAACCTGTGCTGGTACCGGTATCTCAAATTTGGTACTATAACCCCTCAGAACCTTTTTTAGTACTTTACTCACATGTAATAACAAAAATGCAATTTCAGTTGTAAAAAATAAGTCAAAATTTCAGTCATTTAAAAAAACAGTGCTTGCATACTGTAATATTTCCATCAAAGTAGTATGCAATTCAGGTGCTACTGGTTTCAGACAATAAAAATCTTACATACTGTTGTGGTGTGCTAAATGGCATGTTGGGACGGAATTTCAGGTTGCATTTTTTGGGCAACGCTAGTAAAAATGCTGAGCCAAGACATCAACCAAGACAGTGAAAAAAGCCCAGTTATGTCCAGCAACAACTTATCCAACTAGCTAATTAATCACCTGAAAATGTCAATGGACTTGATGATGTCTCACTCAGTGTTTCTTCCATGGAGAGTTCAACTTATTCGGCACTGGCTGCAGGCATGCTAATGTCAGCTGCGGCTGCTGTGGGGGTCTTAGCTTAGAGGCTTTCAAACATGGTACATTGTTCAGATTTTCAATATACTGTGTTTGACCAGGTTTTTCCTTAGGTTACACATGTTGCCCTCAACAACTTTGCAGTTCACATTACAAATATTGCAAATATTGCAGTGAGTGTTGTTTGTGTCAAGTTTTGAAAAGTGTAACCACACTTGTGACTGCTTTCAGCTCACCATTGCCCTGACTGTGACTTAACAAGCTGCAGGTACTAAGTCTCTCTCTCTCTCTCTCTAAGTATACTCTTATACTCACTTACTCACTTAATTGCACTCTCAGGTACCAAAGTTTGGCACCAATTGATTTAACATTAATTGGCACTCTGTAGTGCTAACGTAATTTGGTTGGTACCCTAATAAATACAGTTGTTCAGTACACAACCCTAGAGAGCAACCAAAGTTTCTATGTGGGTTCACTGCTATGGAAACATAGAGTATCTACAATTTAAGGAATTTGTTTGAACGATTGACCAATATATTTAAAGGACCAGTGTGTAGGATTTAGTGGCATCTAGTGGTGAGCTTGCAGACTGCAGACACCTCATCTCATTCCCCATCCAAGCATGTAGGAGAGGCCATGAAACTTGCAAAAAATGGGTAAGGCTGTAACTAAAGCCAGTTTTTGGTTTGTCTGTTCTGGGCTTGTGTAGAAACATGGCGAAGAGGACCCCTGTCCTCTATACATAAAAAGATAAAAAAGAGCTCATTCCAAGGTAGCTAAAAACAAGATGTGATATTCTGCCAATAAATCCCTGTAAATCTTACACACTGGACCTTTAAATAAAGTGTGCATTGATAGGTATCATAATATAGCAATAAGGTTCTGATCCATATAAAAAGCACATGAAAATGAAGAAAATTATTAAAAATGGCAGCAGCTGGATAATCATTATATACTGGACCATCGATAAACACATGGTATTCACTTCATAGGTATTTTAATATACTGTATTTTGTAAGAGGTTTGAACATGTGTGTGCTTGCGTGTGCATGCATGAAAGAGCCATTATTGTCCTTTTACCTCTGACATGCATTTAAATAAAGAGCAGATGAAAGTATGTCAGGTATTGTATATTGATTCTGTACAGTACAATAGCAGGATAATGCGTTGATGTGATCTTGCAGAGTTGCATTATGCTCAGGCCTTTGTTACTTACAAAGTACTGCCTGTATAGCATCCAGTGCATCTACCTTAGATTACCTTTATAATGTTTGACTTACAAAAAGTTTACCATAAGAGGGATTTCCCCGAAAAAAAAAAAAAAATAGCAGCTACTGGTGCCAAGCATGGCAGACAATGTGTTCATTCTCCCCTTGTACTGTTAATTTTTCTTGGCCCATGAACTTACAAGGAAAACTTGATGACAAAACGTGATTTTGCCCCCCCGCCTCTCTGGCTCTCCCAAAACCCATTAGGAATTCATTAATACACAGATTAATATTTGTAACGTGGTTTGTTCCATTGTGAACCGGTAAGGAATGTGGCACTGGAAACATGAGCATGCTTATTTCCACTGTTGCAATAAAACCATACAGACCAGAGTCCATAAAATCCTGCATTTACCTCGCTCTCAAACTGCCACTTGCCAGCATCATCAACTACTGTAAAGCGCAAAAAACAAACAAAAGCCCCGTGCCTGTTTTAGGATCACTTAACAGATCCAGTGATAGATTTATGAGGACTAGAGTCAAAGCTCCACTCTTCTTGTCTTGGCAGCATGTGGAAAAAAGGCTTCAGTGTAAATGCAGCCCCCAGTATCTGTTCATTATTTCATTGTGCACCCTCGCCACCATGTCTCATGTAAGACTCAAGGGAGGCCATAAAAGCAGCTTCTAAAACAGCACCTCACTGTACACATTTAGCACTTTTGTCATTTTCATTAGGGGAAAATGTTTTTCTGTAGCTGCTGCTGAGACTCTGCTGAATGCCATGTTTGTTGGCGATGTCCCATGTGGCACTGTCATAAAAGTTACAAGTGTTTTTCTGTCCCTGATTGCTCGCTTAATAAAAACTTTTATTCATTTTGATTCACTGACAAATGTCTGAAAGGACATTCTATCTTCACACCGCTATTCTACCTCCTTTAGCTACAATAATCTATCTGTCACACTGAAGTGTGCTGTTCTCAGTATGTTATAGCAAACATATTAATCTTAGATGCAGGCTGCTCCAGCCAGACTGACTCGTATTCAGGAATGGGCGAGACTGGACATACATTGTGTCACTCAAGGTCAGATTTGGTACTATCAATAAATTAGCTAGTTGTGAGTACAGTGTAGAGTTACAAACTTGTACTGCACCACAAGAATCATTATTATAAATCAGGCCATGATAATCATTTTTAAAACCTCTCTTTGTTGGCAAGAGACAGACTTTATGAAGGTGGGATTAAGGGCAGCTTGTTTAGGTATGGATTGTGAGGCCACACTAAGGCTGCATTCAGAAAAATCAGGCGTTGTGGTGAAAAAGTCCTCTCTTTTATTTGAATGGGGGTAGAGTATTTAAGGTCAGGGGTCTGCAATCTGTACCCTCACCAGTGGCTCCCTGTGGCTTTGACAAACAATTAAATATAAATTAATAATGGTTCTCTTCTTTTTTAAAATAACATTTTAATTTCCGTAGGCTGAAAGTGGTTCTTTCAGTCTTCAATTGTAAAAATGTGCAGACCATACACTGAATGAAAAAAGAAAGTGATATATTTCATCAACAAAAATGTGCATCATAGCCTGTGTCTGTGGCTCAACAACTTTTCCTATCAATTTTGCAGGTGGCTAGTCTCATTACGCTAGCTATCCCTACAAACGCAGTATGTCCTTGCAACATTGCGATTGTGACGTAGCATTTGTGATGTCGTAACGACACTACTACAACATTACAGTTGCAGCATTACCATTAGGTACATTGTTGCTACGTTTTTGAAATGTTATAATATAACAGGTACTTTGTATAATGACGCTGCTGCGGTGTTGCTAAAACATCACAAAATCTCCAAAAAGTGGTTGAAATGATCAGACAACATACTGTTGACGTTTCAAATAACATGCAGACGACGACTCTGTAGCTGGTAGGTTTGCTACAAAATTTACATTGCAACTACTTTCCACCAACATACAGGTAATGTATAAAATAACATATGTAAAGGAAGTAAAGGAAGCTGACCCCTGGTTTAGGCAGTATGGGTAGTGTGGTTGTAAGGATGCTGAAATATTTGGTGTGGAGCTTGCGGTGGTTGTTGAGTGAGCAAGAGAGTGAATAAAGAGAGGAAGTGGTAGTGGCAAGAAAAGCCGTTGTAATCAGGAAATAAAAAATGTATTTTCAGATTGTTTCAGAAAGTTTCATTTTTAAACACAAATAAATGTGCCCACACCCCCACACAATCTTGTGATGATTGCTGCAGCCCCTGCAGCAATTAGCATTCTGAACCATAGACAGCGTATGAGAAGATTATCTACTTCTCCCTTAATTTATGACCTCAGTAAATAGTTCCCCAATGAATTTACGGTCTCAGTTGCAAGTTTCAAGTCTTTTTAAATGCAACATGATGCTCATTTTGTAAAATATGGTCCCATTTAAAGTAAAATAGACAATAAAGCAGGGCATGCTTTAGGGTGTGGCTACTGTGTGATTGACAAGTCATTCTAAATGGCCTATTTCTCCCCTAAAATGTTTCCGGAAACATATATTTAGTGACTGTTTAGCTGTAATATGAGAAACATGGTCAGGCAGGCGACTATTTTTTTCTCTCTGAACAGACAAGCCAAAACCATGTACTGCCAAACTTGCAGTACGTCGTCCACCAGCTCCATACTTGTGTTGGTACTGCACATGTTCTTGTTGCAAAAAAAACAAGATGGCAACCCTCTTAATGCCAAACCCGAGGCTGCAAAATGGTAGCCCACAAGCCAGTGGGTGGTGTCAGGGTGGGTTCACACTTGCTGTGAACATGGCCTAAGGCCTTCCTTTAGAGATACCTATGGAGACTGTTCCCAAGAAAAATGGCTGCATCAATCATTTGTATGAGCTATGTGAAACACTTAACTGACAAGGACCTATAGCAGCCCTGTGAATTATGACTACTGTCTGTCTGGAACAAAGGTGGCAGTAATAAGACATCTCTATAGAGCCGCAAAACTTCATAGAGAGGAGGTATAATGGATTAGCCCAGTATCCTATCCAAGGAATTCCATCCATATTGAAGGAATCTTCACCTCATGGTTTACACCTTACAACGTGCCTACACAGGAGGCAGCCACTTTTTGCAGTCGTCCATCACATTTGTCTGACAGAACAGATACTCCTCTGATTTAATTAATCCAGCTGTCTACACCTGTGCTTTACACATGTTAACGTGACCTGAAGGAAGAAAAACATTGTGGTTCAGGTTAAAATTACTACTAATTTTAAGCAGGCATGATCGCACTAAGCAGTGTTCCTTGCATGATGTATGCCCCGCCCCCTACAATTCAGCCACACCCCTTTTATATCTCATGAACAGTTTGTTGTAGACTGTTGTGGGAGTTATCACTGGTCTCAACAGAGACTTCCTATTTCAATGGTACAAGTTACAACCACTATACCTTAGCCTATGCAATGTTCTCATAACTGATAGAACCAATGGACAAAGTTACAATATCAAAGCCAAAGTTGCAATAAGTTATAGTTTTCCTCATCAAAACCACTACTGTTCCCCACAATACTAAAATAAATCATTTTGTTAAAGTTAAAAGATTGTATGTAGGATTTAGTGGCAAGCAGTGAGCTTGCAGATTGCAAATACTTCACCTCACCCTCCCCTTCCAAACACGTAGAAGAACTTACAGTGGCTGTAAGATTTGGCTATATCTAGAGTTAGTATTTGGTGTGTCCATTCTGGGCTACTGTACATGGTAACATGGCGTTTCAACGTGGTGCACTCCGTGGAAGAGGACCTGCTCCCTCTGTGGATATAAAGGCCTCATTTTAAGGTAACAAAAACACAACTATTTTTATTTGAAGGTGAATATACACTAATAAAAACCTACATACTTTACATGGTGTGCTAATAAATCCCCTTAAATCTTACACTGTGGACCTTTAAAGAGAAACAGTGTAATGTGTTGTTTAATTTGGAGGATTTACCACAAACCCAAAAATACTATACAAAGGTGCACCATCATTATATTGCTGGTGCTGTTTAAACAGTGATGTTTTTTTCATTTAAGACTTTTTATAAGTATGTCAGTTAACAGAAGAAATTTTAAAAAAGCAACTATGTAGTAATATTAGTAATTGTGGAGACTGGAAAAACAGCTGTAAAATGATGGGTCTTTAATCATGTCATGTCATGTTTTTTTTTCATGTTTATGTGAAAACCATATCTCACAAAATTGCTTCATGTCCTCTGTCAGTCACGGATCATAGCACAATGGCAATTTGAACCATCTAAGATGCAATTACAAACTAATTACAGATTACCCCCTCCCTGCCTCCTCCTCCTCCTCCCAGCCTCCTTACCTTTCTATAATCCTTTCTCAATCCTCCCCTACAGCTACACTAACTCTTCCAATTATGTGCTCCCACTCATGTCAACTCAAGGGTTGTTTTTATTTTCTATTTGGAGACACACGTTGTCATACACTTTTAGTCTGACAGATGAGTGTATGACGTTGACAGGAGGGCTACTTTTTGTGGTGCTGAGGATTTTGTGTTGTGTGCATGTGTTGATGGAGATAATGTGCTTGCCTAGTCAAGCATGACACTGAACAAAAGACTGTTTACTCTGGTTGAATTATTGAACATGTGCAAATGCTATTCAACCTCATAAGATCATTGAAGACACTTTACACTGGAAGGCAAACAGCAGGACATCTTAAGTGTAAACATTGTAAAAAAGACAAAAAAAATTTGAACTTTAAAAAGTTGGTGTGCAGGCAGACTTGAAATTGAAAAGGGACATTTCATACCGAAATCAAAAATATATATTTTTCCCCTGGCTAGCAGTGCTGTTTATCCATCTACATTCTTTTGGTGTGAGTTGCAGAGTTTGGGAGATACCGGCTTCCTTCTCTCCAATATAACTGGACCAAATGGCTCTCAGCTTCTCAAATAACCAAAAAAACATAATACATTTCGTCACCCTAATAAAATAATGGCCTAAGTCATTTTTTGACGAAAATGAGTTTTTGGCCTAAATCATCTCCTGATGATGCTGGCCACCTCTGGTAAAATCCCCTTGATCCTTAGTTGAAAGGATCACACTCTTTATGCCCTGTAAGTCAATGGCCTAAGTCAAGAGGCTGACTTAGGCCATTTTATATACATTAACACATACATATACATTGATTGATTGGCTACATTGTATGACTTAGGCAATAAAGTTTTTTGTGTTTTCCCAAAAACTTGAAAAAATGACTTAGGCCATTATTTTATTAGGGTTACGATTTGAGAAATTCAAAACCAGTCTAGGTCTACCTTAAAATCATGACCCAGTTGCTCAAGATAATCCACAGACCTTGTTGTGAGCAGTTTCATGTATACGTGATTTTTCTTTCAACTAGAAAGAAAGTTCTGGTAGATTCTGCTGCAGAAAGAAAGTAGTTCCTACATGGAACAGCTTACAACAAGGTGTGTGGGGTATCTTAAGTAACCGGGTCATGATTTTTGAACAGAGTGGCTGGTTTTGAATTTTTTTTAAATGTATTTTTGGGCACTTTGAGCACCACAGGACTAGTGCCATTTAGTCTCATTATATTGGAGAGAAGACACAGTAAAAAAACACCGACAGAGGAGAGAAACTACATTTAAAAACATGAAGATTCAGTGTGAAGATATAAAAGTACAGAGAGCTGAACATAAAGAGACTTTTAAAAACCTCTTTCTCTCTGCTCTCCTGCACACATGAGCTCAGTATGACAACACTCCCTTGTTGGAGGGGGAAGGAAATGAGGCTCGACATCGCTGTGCCGCGGTCAGCGCCACATGACTGCAGCCCGCTTGGAGGCGAGTCGGGCTCGCGGTTCATGTCGGGTGCGACTCTCCACAATATAAGCGGCCATGAAAATGCAATTTAGCTGCAACACGGTTTGACTTGCGTGGCCAAAAATGTCAGTACAAAGCACGGTGTCATTTACTCACCCTGGACACGGTGCGGCAGATTCCTCCATGGTGCTGCTGCACACAGGTTTACAAGCAAAGAAAATAAATCAACTTTTTAACCCCAAAAGTTTAAGAAATGCAGACCCTCCTCTGAAGAGCTCACCGGCTCTGAGCAGTTGTCTGTTGGCTCTGTGTCTCAGCTCCACCTGGTCCTCTCAGCACTCGGCAAAGCTCCGCGATACGAGTGAATGAATACAACTGAAGGTGAACTCAAAAGTAACTGAGTGAGCTGACAAACTCCTGCGTTGAGCATGTTGCTAATTAGGCTATTTTCTCTTTATTATAATGCCGTTTTATAGCAACTTTTCCTGCAGTAGTTTCCGTCATTGATTCAGGGTCCGACCGAAGTAACGTGAATGCGCAGCTGCTCTAGTAGGAGGAGTACCCCAGGTCCTAAAAGACCTGTTATTGGTTCAAGTCTATCGTCCCGGCACAGATTCTCTAAATGCTGAAAATAGAGCCATGGAGGAGGTGCAGAAGTGTAGCTCTCTCTCTCTCAGAACATCTGATTTGCAATATGCTTAAAGGTTTTTATGAAATTATTTCTCAATTATACCAAAACAATGTTGCCTACTGTAGCTTTAAGTTAATCAGAAAATATTGGTTGATTTCACTAAATTCCTTTATGATTTTTTCCATTGTAAGATTAAGTTATCATATCATTTCTGGATGCAGCATGGAGGTGGTTTATATTGCAGGTAGGTAAAGAGTAGATGAGTTCTGATGGGGAGAACTAATTGATCATGTATGTGTATGTACGTGTATGTAACATTTATTTTCATGTCCAGTTGTTCTGGAATGCAGCAGGAAAGTGGGACCACCACAGATTCATTTCAGTTGACCACAGACATTTACATTTTTTCCAAAAACTGCAATAGAATGGTTTAAAAAAAACTCCCATGATTCACAGCACAGAATTGCATGTTTACATGAGAACGTGCTCTGTTCTGTAGACGACCATGACATAATGTATACAGTAAGTAGCCACCCAGATACTGGATGTTTTGACTGCATACCATGTATCCTCTTGTTGTATATTATCTGCTTCACATTTTTGCTGCATCTACCCACATGTACATGCTGTACAGTCACATTCTGAAAGATATAAGCTTGCATTTGTATTAGCGTAATTCTGTTTTTGTGTTATCTGTTGTGCGTGTGGAGATAATAGACTGAGAGCTGGTCTTGTGTGTCATTGTTGGGGGATTAGACCCAGACAGAGTTATATGTCACATACTCCTGAGGGTTTGCAAGGAAAGATGTAAGGAGACTCAGAACAGAGACTCATTCAGATGTTTGCCAAAATGATGGTGTCTGATAAAAGAACAGTGAAAACATTTTTCCTGGCTGTGGAGGGGGCTTATGCCTCTCATCGGTTGATTGCATTTCACTTTATCCACCTCTCGCTCTGTCCTGTACATAAATGCTGCGCACTGAACATTATTATAAACAAGCTTGAATTTACCATAGCTGAGATCAGCTATTGCATGTATGTACGTGCATGAATCCACATGTGTATGTATTGACATGCACGCACAACTACTTGTGGTTAAAGTACAAGAAGTGGGACTAAGTCACACTAATGGAAACAGGAAGTCTCTGCTAACTCTAATGACAGCCTCTATGACAAACAGTTCATGAGTTATGAAAGGGGGCATGACTAAAGTATAGGGGGCAAGGCAAACCGTCACCAGTGAAAAATGAACTCAGCTGAGCCCAATGATAACTGCCACAAGTGCCTTAAGCAAGCAGGTAATGAGTTATGAAAGGGGTGTAGCTAACTTGCTGAGACCAATGATGCCCCCCACAAGAGTCAACGAGAAATAGTTCCTGAGTTATGATGGCGGCATGACTTAAGTGTAAGGTGCAGGTCATAATTCAGTGATGATACAGGAACTCTGCTGAGTGCAATGATGCATCCCACAAGACAGTTAATGAGTTTGGCCATGGTACATGAATCTGTTTAGATGTCACGGGCCAGTCCCACTGCCACACCCCCTTTTTGCCAGTTGGTATGAACAGTTAATCAATTATTCTTTGGCTCACAACCAACCTTTCCACAAAATCTTGTGAGAGTCCATTTGTATGTTGTGCACATTTTTTGCGATTGGCCAATCCCATTGATTTTATAGTGGTGCTCCTCAGTTTAAGGGTCAGTTTGGAGAAGCAGCAGGAGAACTGGTTTAGGAAGCTAAGCAATGTACTGCTGTGGACAGAGTCAGCAGCATCTAAAAAAGCCACCTAAAAAAAAAAAAAGAATATTTTCACTGCTTTGCCATGCCATCAGACAGCCTTTTCTTTTTCTTTTTTCTCTTTTTTAAGATTATTTTTTGGCATTTGTGAAAATCTTAGTGTAATGTAAAGCTGATACAAATGTTTTTAGATTTGTGCTAGTTCTCCTCTCTGCTTCTCCAAACTTGGGTGCAGACTGATAGACCTATCAATAAGTACCCCATACAACCCCACTTCAAATGATCAGAACTGTCCCTTTAGCATCAATTGTGCCACTTCTTTTGCAAGAAAAACACACCTGAATTTCAGGTCCATAAATACCTTTTTTCTGACTGTGAAATGTTAATGTTAAACTTTAATAGTTAACTGCTTTCTACTGACTGTGGAGTCGATCGCTGGATACATTTCTCAACATTGCACCAAACGCAGATGTGCATAATATTCTTGGTACATAATTCTGCTGTATATTAAAAAAAGTGTGATTCTCCAGTTGTCTGTACATTGAAATGACATGATAGATTGGGTTTTTGGGTTTGAGCAAATGAAAAGAAGATGCCCTGCTCTCAGGTGCAGATGTATTCTGCTACTCTGAAGATTAGAACCAGTGACCTCTAACCTGTTGGCTGCACTTGCCCCCAAAACATGTGTCTGTATGGCGTGGCTCATCCCTGCTGTCCGGTGACAGCAACCAACATCACCGCCCAAATCCTTCAGCTCCTAAACTGCCTGGATTCCTTCTCTCGGGTTGTTGCTGTTGTTGGAGGGAGGCGCCGAGATCCGTAGCTAGATGACAAAATGTGCAAGAAGTTGGGGGGTGGGGTGGGGTGGTCTGAGCTTGCACTGTTGACCTGGGTAACCCCAGTGACCCCTAGGCCCATGTCCCCTTAATAAGTGTTGCCCTCCCCGGTGGTAACAGAATGGTCAAACATTATGTCAAGGGTAATTAAGGTCCAAATGCTCCTGACCCTGATATAATCCCCTTTGAAAGGATCTCCAACTGTTTGCTGTGATTAACAAGGACTGCTGCGCTGGGAGGATCTGCCGCTGGTGAGAAGGCTTTATTGGGCCCTTTTTTTTATCACCACATAAAGTGGCCTCCAAGAGCTTCAGAAGATGTCCACAGGTCCCAGAGACAACAAGTCGGTGCTTTGAGCTGTCATTGAACATTACCGACCAAATGGGCGGCTGGTTACAGACTTTGGAAGCTATAAAGGATTCCCTCAGGTCTGAGCACTTTTTAAAAGCTTGTAAGCAACCTACTGTGAATGTTACCTCTCCAGATACGGAGGTATTTTTCCATGGCTGCGCTGGCCCGAAAAAGAAAGTCACACTTACGGATGTTCAGATTGGTGGAGGAAGTTCTTAAAACCTACAAACTAGTTTCAACTATTTCAATGAACCAAGCTGCAACATTTAAATACACCCATAGTCCTTTTTAAAGGTTCAAATCAAGTCAAGTCAATTTTATTTATACAGTATAGGGCCAAATCATGAGGTTATCTCAGGGCACTTTTCACATACAGCGGGTCTAGATTGTACACTGTACACTGTAAGAAAGGCAACTCACAGCCACAGATTTAGTTTTAAACCCAACTCAAACTTTTAAGTTTTGAAATTAGCTTTAAAAAGTTTTTTTCCCAAAAGATTTTGTGTTTTTGCAATAGTTGCCATGGAATTTTGAATGATCTAAACTTTTTACATTTTCACAGTGGAATTAACTAATATTTTCTTGTTAACTTCTCAAATTAAATGAATGTGAAATTCCTAGTTTTTATTTCCAGACCAGCTTAATCTCTTAAGTTTATTGAACTTGACTGTTTTCTCAGGTTCACTTCACTCAATTGATTTTACATTTTGAAAACTCACAAGATTACTTTGAACCAATTATTAAACACACGTTCAGTTAACTCACATTTTTAAGGAAGCAGGGGAACTTATATTTTTTAAATTGAACCAGTTTAAAATGATTTACAGTGTACTCTTTATAATTTTATTTACAGTAGCCCAATAGTCCCCACCAAGAGCAAGCACTCGGTGACAGTGGCAAAGAAAAACTTGCTTTTAGGCAGAAACCTCGGGCAGAACAACACTATGGTTGGCGGCAATCTGCCACAACAATTTTGATTGGTTGTAGAATATTTTCTTTTATTTCAAATGCTTGTGTGTGAAAGCAATGTAGGGCACTCAAAGAACAAAAAAGTAATCACATTGTGGACAAATTTGAGATCCTGCCCTACTATTTTCCAAGACCAACAAACTCAGTGGAGATGAGGCTGAAATGACTAAATGTGACACATGTACCGTGCACACAACATGTGTCCAAAACCTTCCCCATGACTCTAACATCAGGCTTCAACCACATTTGTCCTGCTGTGGGCCCTATGCTGCACGCAACACCACATTGCAACCCCACACCCCACCTTGCACCCACTCACATACAGATATTGACCACACGCTCACATCACCATCCTTCCAGTGGGAGTCCAAAATGACAGACTGTCCTTGCCATGTCCACTAACGGTCACTTTAATGCGCTGGAGGTCACAGGATTAGTCTCGGGGGGTCATCTTCACAGGGCTGGAGTTTTTAATATGAATCCTACAAAGAGGTCAGTGTCCGAGGGCGGGAGAGGTGCTGGATGATGAGACTCCCCCACACATGCACACAGAGGCCTCAGTATGTCCCCTCTCCGCCCCTTTCCCCACAACCATACCCAAACTCTCCACCCGTTCCCTCCCACCTTCTTGTAACACCCCCAACTCCCCTCCTTCCCCACCCACTCCACCCGCCTCTCCATGAGGACAGCAGCACCCCATCCATCCTTTATCTCTGGGGGCAGCGCAAGTCATGCAGAACTCACGAGAGGAACATGCTGAGTGTGAGCTCATCGGATTAGGCTTCAAGATAGGGGCAGGGCGCCTCCGAAAGAGTCAGGGTGGCTTCCTCCGCCTCATGTGCCTCTGCTTCACAGCCAACATTTGCACAAACCGAGGCAGGGCAGGAAGATAAAGGAGCTCAGATCCGGCCACAGGACGCACTGCATGATGATATTTCACGAACAGAGTCATCTGAAGGTCGGAGACGTGTCTCTGTGAGTTCACAAACCTGGCTGTTATTTAACACATTAAAACTAAACTCTCCACCCTGCCCTGAACCCTTCTGGATATGTTCCATTCTTTGTCTTCTTTATGATAATGCGTGCTCTTCAAAAACTGAGGAGCATAAACACTAAACAAACACGCACCCATATCAAAGTGACTTTCTCAGACAGAGTGAAAAACAAAGGCATTACGGGGGATATTCCCTATCACGTTGCTAATTTGTGGTGATGTGTTCAAATGGGCTGGGTGAGATGAAATATCAAAAGCGTAATAAAGCATGATAAGTTGAGCCATGGGTGAGTGTGGGTGCAGATATGGCACAGATCACAGATCAAAGATGACTCCGAGTGTTGAATTATCCCTCCTTGAATTACATCAGATGTGGAGATGCTCACCGTGCTTTGTTGGATGCCCAAATGCCTGAACAATTTGACTCTGTTACAGCTTTGACGGGAGCAGTGTTCTGTGATGAATGGGGTGAGGCGCAAACCTTTTGAAGTAATAAAACAAAGAAAAGTAGGCCGATGCATGGCTGTGTGCCAGAGTTCTAGCAGGGGGCAAAGGGGGGAAGGAAAGCACATGATCGCTAACGGGTGATGGCTTTGATCATGCTCCCAAACAAACGGCCAGATAAAAAGGGTAATCAACACCTCTGGCCACAAGTCCAAATTTGCTCCTGCCAGTGTCTATAAATTACCCACCATTAAAGAGGAACATTTGGCATACATTTGGCATAGTTACAGCACTCAGGGACCAGGCAGTGACATGTGAAGGGCGTCGCCTACGTTGGGAGTTTTTAGTTACGCAGGCAGGCAGGAACAGCGCAACGGGACGGGGAGCTCTTTTCTAGCTTGTCAACCTTGTAGCCGGGAGCTTGTTGGGATCAGTGGGTGCCAAAGGGTGAGCAAAACGATGACCATGGCTGAATAGTGTGGGGGGCTTAGACCTTGGTCTCTGAGTCGTGACCTTTGTTCTCCTCAGTGTGGTTTATGTCTCTCTGTGGACAGTCTCCCAGGCAGCGCTGTTCCTGCCAAATGAGGGAATCCCTCAAGCTGAATGTCTGCTCTGAATCTCTAACAACTGCTTTTCTTTTGGTCAGTGTTTACAACAGAAAAACACCTCGCTGTGCCTATGACAGTGCTGAAAGATTGGCAATTTTTTTTGTACTTATTGAGTGCTGAGTGCGTAGAAATTCACATTTCTGGCAACACAGCAATAGTTAGGATAAGGTTGTATTCACTTTGGGTACAATTACTTTGTACTGTGAGTATGATAGTCCCCCCTCTCCACTCCCCCGCTAGTCAGGTTTCACATTAGTAATGATCTGTTTACTAGGCTTGTTGCAGTATTTGTTGCCAGTGTTACACAGTTTTGGACTTAAGCGATTACATTACTTGCCCATCGTCCCCACCCTCTAAGCGTAATATCAGTGTTGAGTTGGACAACTGCCTCTACAATTATAAACTGAAGGTGTCTGCTCTGTGCAGCCGCAGCAGCAGACTCACAGCTCAGAGCAGCAAGAGTCAGATTTCTAACTGAAGACCACGGTGAAGTTAGTTTTCAGTTGAACATTTGACAGCAATTCATGCCGGTAGGAGTCTAATATCCAAGTTTAAAAACTGCAGTACATTATAGGCTAATCACAAAGGTTTCATATTGTCACTTTGATATGGTTGTAGAGACCGAAATCCGCTGAAGGGAAATTATGTGGAGCCCCAGCGTGATGAAACAGTTATGAGGTGTGGGCGGACATTAAAGTGAGTATTCTGTTGTTCAGTACATTACCATGAAGGTGTTGCCAGGTGCTACTGTGTAAAAACCAAGGCTAACTTGCCTAAGCCAAGATAGTCTTGACAAGGAGCTAACTTGACAACTGGTCTGTCCTTAATGTTAGTTACTTTACAACTTGTTCATTGACATCAGCTACAGCTGTAGTTTTGTTTTGTTCGAAGTAAGAGCTAAAGATCTAATGTTAAAGATCAAAATAAGCGTTCTAACAAAGGTCATCATTCATCATTGTATAGTGTAACTGGTAATACCAGTCTTGTCACAAGTTTATTAACCGGTGGGAAAACTTCTCTACACACCTACACCTACACACGATTTGTTTATATTGTTGCTATGCTAAAGAAAAGCCTGCCAATCGCAAGATCCCAACAGCAGTCCACTTCCTTGTCTTGTATGGTTAGTTTGCACACCTGATGCAAACAGTACACATTAACCATACATGAGACCTCCTTTTCAAGTATCCTGGGCCCAGGTCCCTGATGTGAAAGCCCCCTAAAACTGGTTCTGACCAGCTATTGAGCTTTAGGGCAAGCCAGCGGCTGCCTACAGGTATTTGCTGGAGCTATGCGAAATGTTGGAATGCAAATAAACATGTCATCAAAGGTAGATGTTGTTTCCTTGTAATGTGGCGGATGGTTAGTCAGAGGTGACAAAAGCATACACAGCCATTACTCAGGTAGATGTGCAGATGCGAAAACTAGCAGAAGTATTGATTCAACGTAAAAGTGAAAAAGTACAGCACATTGCATATTTAATGTCTTGCTTTTTGTCTGGTTAACTCTTTTACGTCTTTCTCATTTTGTTTCGTTGCTCTTTGTCTTGATACATTTTTGATCTTGTTACCTCTTTTTCTTCTTTTGTATCTTGTTAAGTCTTTTTACATCTTGATATGTAATTTTTGTAACATCTGTCAGGTGTGACATGCACTGATGGATACAAACAGGAATCTCTTCTGTGTTATTGTCCCATCATTTCAGGTTAAAATTGGTCTTGATGTTGGGAAGGCAGTATGTTAAAATGTAGGGAGTAAAAGTAAAACAATGTCAGTAAAATAAATACTCAAGAAAAATAAAGATACCTGAAAACTCTATGACAGTTCTAATAACTATTACCAATGTTGTGCATCAATTTTAGAATGTTTTACTGAGCAGAAAGCAAAGTCGAGCACTACATATTTTTGGGACAAAGACACAAGGGAGAAAAGGTCATTGAAGTTCATGCAAATACAGTGCAATTAGAATACAGCCTTAAAAAACCTATAACCTCACATCTGGGTTTATATCATAAAAAGGAACTAAAACCACATCACCACGCCTAAAGGGCCTATAGAAGATTACTGCACAGCAGCAGGATTAATGATAGAGTTACCTTATGTGACTGTAGACCTCCCCTCTGCTAATTAGCCGCTGTATGTGTGTGGCTGGATTGAACTTGTGTTTCTTTTCCATCAGGGCTCTGCTGGAGACTGACTTGTGTCCTCTTGAGTAATTTTAATTCAGGGACACTTCACACTCACTCACCTCTTCTTAACATGATAGAAAACCTTCTGCAAATGTCTGATCTTTGCACAAACAGTGGTACTACACACAAATACCCCAAACTATTGTTCAGTAATAAAATCCCAGCACTCCATGGAGCACGGAGTATGTACCGGGCTACACTGCAGGACCGCCTACTCAGCTGACACCCTTTAAGTCGATTATTTGGTTCACTGTAATGCAAATAATAATTTGCAGTCCTCTTATCTGCAGCAGATGTTTGTGAAAACACTAGTAACCCCAGTATTACCAGATTCCCTTTGCGAGTTGTTAAGTTAGAAGAAACTTAATTAATTTTGTGAGACATTATTAATTATTTGGTCCTTTTTGTTTGTTTGTCCCAGCATGGTGATGGCTACTTCTGTTGACAGTGCATCTTGCAAAAGTCTTTATTTGCATATAGAGTGGGGAAATTAAATGGCTACAGTGAATTCTTAATCATTTGTGTCTTGTAAATTCGGCATTAAATGCAACACATTCAGTTGCTTCTTTAGGGCAGACATGAGAGATGGTCTGTGGTACTCTGGAATGCACACTTTTACTTTTCTCTGATTTTGCCCTTAATGCCTCTGTTCTTCATCTGTGATTTGAAAACATCATATTTACACACACAGTCAGAAAAAGTGAAAGTGTGCGTCCTGCTCATAGTTCAGGTATAAAATCCAAGCGCACCACAAATGTGTCTCTCCTGCCAGGCTGCTGACACAGGGCAGGTAAAACACGAGTCTCATGTAGGCTGATAGAGGAGTTCAGTTTGGCACTGAACTAAAACAAAACAAACAAAAAAAAACCAGTAAGTAGTTCAGCACTGTATCATTCATCTGACAGAACAACCCTGGTGTTTATTTGCACGTAGCGTGGGGAAGTGAAATCCCATCACAAGTGGTCACTCAAGATGCATGTAATAACACAGTGCAATGCCAGATGTGAAATGACATACTCATGGCAGTTCTATTGTGATCGGATCACCCAAAACAAGTTAACACCAGATCTGAACAGCCTCACAGTCACGTAGACATCCCAGTCTCAATAAACAGATGCACCGATGCCTTATCATGCTCATTGTGTTGACTCATTTGATCAAATTAACAAAGATTATATTAAAGACATTTCCTGTGTATTTTTATTTTATTCTAATTAGTTTTCTAGGTGCAACAGACTATCATTAATTTTACATCACTATTATGGTTGGTTGGCTTTGTCGTGACGCTGACAGAATTCAGTGGGACTTTGAGAGAAGGTAAAAATATTTTGGAAAATGATACTTCAGATGATTTACCTATCCATCGGTTATTTACTATCATTATCTAACAACCATTTTCAAGTAAAATAGAGTCCATTGTTCCAGTATATCCAGTATCCACTGCCTTGTGCAAGTTTGGGTGTCAGATGTTAAAGTCTGACATTTCTCATGGGCCTTGAATGACACACAAGTTATTGTTTCCTTATTGCGACATTACTTTGAACATGCTCATACAAACAGTGTTTGTAGTTAATAGTTGAAGGATTCTCACTCTCACGCCATCACAAGAGAAACAATGTGTGGCTTGAGCATGTTCCAGTTAATTTCTCTGTTTTAATCACAGCCCTAATGTTTGGGTTATAGATTGTAATTTTCTAATGGCTGTTTACGTAGCTTTAGCGCTGGCACACAGACAGTGAGAACAAGATGAGAGCGCCTCACGCTTTAACTGGATGGAACAGTGTACACACTCATCTATACATCCAACAGTTGTATTAACAGAAGGTATTTCAAGTGTTTGTGCTGATGTTGTAAATTACTGTTACTGCTACTTTATTACGTCTGACATCTTTTGACAAAGTATCGTGTTTCTTTCAGGGATTTTCCTCTGTTGCACGCAAGGTGTCACAGTTATTCTCACATTTCAAGTGGAGATAAACGTGCTGTGAAATTGACTTTGCTCAAACAATGAACCTTAACTAACTGGACAGAGAAGAAATATGTGCCAGTCCCAAGACAGATTTTTACCATGACACCATCCCACACAGAGAACAGCATCTCTTAGTGTTCACGTTCTAGTACAGTACAAGTTTTAAAAAAGAGAAAAAGAGGTGTCTTGTACACCAATATTGTGGGGGTATTACTGTGAGATCACTATGTTACGCACTTTTTAACGGACCCAAAGAACTGCTGAAGTACACAGAGCAGGTTAAAAGCACAACACACCACAGGTTTAACTGTTTTGGACTGTTGGATCAATCAGGGAAAATCCTGCACTGAGGTGCTGACAGGTCTCTTCTCTTTATTTGAATAGTGGGCGGCACCATTTTACTGTATTACAGTTTGGTAATAACATGGTGATTGTGGGATAATAGTTAAGTAATATCAAAGTAATAACTAGGTAATAGCTTTATATTAACAACGTACAAAAGCAAAGGAACCCAATCCCTGTGACATGGCAGGAACATCAACAGAAAACTGTCAGTTGGTTTGAATTGCTGCAAAATCTGCAAACCTGTTTGTTTCTGCTGTTATTTTCAGCTGTAACTGTAAAGTTTAAAGATAAATAGTTAAACACATTGAGCCGACCTACCTTAAACACATTTAAAGATAGCTATGGGTCAGATGTTTTTAGTAATAGTATAGTAATATTTTGTTAACAACATGGTAACCTGCTAACAAAATGCTAATAAAATGGTTACATCATATTGTTCTCAAAGTATTGCCCCATTCAGCACCACTGATACATGCAAGAGCATCATGTGACGTGCGTAGGAGGTGGCACCAAAACAGCCTCTCACAGCTCTACTTAACCTCCAGCTAGCTATGATATAAAGCACTAACTTATATTGTTGGTAAACAAATGTTTGTTGCTGTTTCATCGAATACTGGCAGAGATTTGGTCAGATTTATTTTTTTATAACATGACCTTGAATTAAACAACTGTTTTCAGCTTTACAGATCTTAATTTGAATGTAGCACTGCGGCAAGAGATGGAATTTTTTTTAAATAAATCATTTTTTAATGTTCAGTCAGTCAGAGGCTAAAGGGATAGTTCACCCAAAAAATGTCATTATAGCTGATTGAAGATCAGGTTTAGTTTTTTAAGTCCACACAACACTGCTGGAAATAATTTAACTGAATGGTGACCCACACATGCTGTTCACTTGCATGTGCGCACCTTCACACCACACATGAACATGGCTCCAAGCTGAGGATCTACAGTGAAGATTTAGGCTAAAAACATGGCATAAATGATGTCTTTCAAGTTAACTTGGCATTTTGGGGCTTTAGGAGACTCGGGTTACACCAGATGAGCAGTATGGAGGCATTTTATGTTTTCATTCGGTTGTTTTTTCCATTTGAAAACTGGTCACCATTCACTTAAATTGTTTAGGAGACCTTCAACCGGCATGAGGGTGAGTACATAATGACGGATTTTTCATTTCTGGGTGTAAAAGATTGTGATAAAATCCAGAAAGTAGACAAGTATTAAGTTTGTGCAGGTGAGATATGAAAATAAACATCTTAAAAACAAACTTAAGCAACAGAAAGTGAAAAACACCATGTATAAAAGAGGACCGGTCAGTTCAGGAGTTTCTAAAATCAGACATGCTATCATCATCTAATGACAGTGTAGATCATGAGAAGCTGCTTTCAGGCCAATGCAAGACAAGCCTGTGATGACAGACGCTGCTGTGTGCTGGGCACAACCTCAAATTAAAGCTAATCCCTAAATGTTATTTCTTGAGATTACCCTTTCAAGGAGCCTGCCGTGCACTTCTCCCTCTGCTACATCATCCCACAAGAAATGAATAAACAATCTATTCTTTTATCTCGGTTTACCTCTGCTGGCTGTTTACTCTGGGTCCAGCAGGTAGCTCACAATGGCTGTTTTGTCAGACATAATCAAGACAGCTGTATTTAGAGAAGAGATGATTGTGCCTCATGTTTCATTCTTTGGGGGAAAACAGTTGATGATTCTAAACATGAGCTCACTTACAACATGTCATCACCAGACTGGAAAAATGATTCAGGCTTTACTTTTGACTTCAACAAACGCTGGCTTTATTTCATCATTTTTAATTGCCAAATAGTCTGTGTGCTTGATTTGTGAGCAACTTAATTTATTATTTTTGTTAATGTAGGTTTTGAGTCACTCCTATTTTGGAGGATTATTGCAGGAATTTAGAAAACAATCAGTCATCATCTTGTCTGAAGGAAAAACACACACACACACCCCACAGAAATGTGTCACATTCACATTTTATTGATTAAACTGGCACTCTGTGACTAATCATCTTTACGCCCCTAATTTTTTTTGTCTGTTACACAATGAAATGAGATGGGGGTGGGGCGCTGGGGTTTGTCAGTTAATCTATTATTGTCCATTGTGAGAGCTCAGGCAACATTGCTCTGATTTTGACAAAATATCGAGGTTCTGATGCTGCCTTGAGTTTTGATTTGACTAACCTCTAAACTTTGTTAAGTGATGCCTGCTTGTTCATTAGATCCCCATTAGCTACCGTGTTGTAAAAGTAGCTACTCTTCCTGTTGTCTCCATTAATATTTTAACAGTACTCTAATAACAGAACAATAAATCAATACACATTCATAACTTTCATATTCATATTAAGACTCAATACATAATATAAATAATAAAGGCACACAACAACCTACCCTAACTCAGAACTGTCTAATACATTTGTTACCTCTACATAATAATTTAATCTCTTGAAACACTGAGAAAAGGAGCCAGAAACACATCCTGAGATGAGCACAGTGTTTTAAAAGGTTAGTACAGATTCAACAAAGTCACACAGAAACACAAACAAACTAACACATTTGGGCAGCAGTAAACCAGCAGCTCCTGTTTTTGCCAAAAGAGTCTGGTTGCTTTGGAGAGAGTGATATTTGGTTTACATAGCGGTGGTTTCCCATCAGAAAAGGCTTTCTGATGATAAGGTAAAGTGGTAAAAATTTTATAAATATAGCGTACCTTTTTTAGGCATCTAAAATACATTTTGCTGTCTTTGTCCACAACAGTACTACACTGGTACTCCTGCTGCTTGTCCAAACAGGGGTTGTACCGACCACCATCTACTGTAGGTAAATACACTGACTATGGAGGGGTTGGATGTAACTAATTACAAATACTCAAATTAATGCGATTAAGTAGTTTTTTGGGTACTTGTACTTTTATGAGTTGATTTTAAAGTCTGTACTTTTACTCGTACTTAAGTATGCAATACACAACATAATCTACTTAGTTACTTTTAAAGTCATAATTGAGTGCTGAGTACAATTTGAGTTAATATCCAAACCTTTCGTCTTCATTTTAGTAGCCAATAAGATGATCTGATCACAAATGGGCCGATGAAAACCAGGACAAACAAACAAAAAACAAAACAAAATGCTCCGGTAGCACACAGTTGGAGTAAGGATGTTAATGATTAATCATTAATCGATCAAATCCCGTTAAGAATTTAGCCATTTAAAAATATACTCATGGATATTTATATTATATTTTGAGAAGAGTTTTGTCTGGCAGAGCCATTTGTTGGAAGAAAAATTAAACTTGAACTTAAAAGGATACTACACTTTCCATGATAACCCACTCAATATGTACTCACCATTATGTTACCTCCTAAGTTCAATAAGCTCATAAAAACATCTGTTGCTGCTGCTTGAAATGTGCAATGAGGTGCATCAGCAAAAGCAAAAAGTATTTAGGTGAAAATATAATGTATTACTGCATCAAAGGGTGTCTTAAATGTGAAAGGAGTGTTATGGGAAATGCTCAACTTGAGGTAGCTTGTCTGACCTTTCTCACAGTGCGCAGTCGAAACCTCCCAACTCCCCGTGTCATTGTATAATAGCATGACACAGTTTATCATTTATGCCACCACTCCAGGCCTCCCACTGGGACCTGCCATGGACAGAGTGTGTCTCTCTGTAGCCGGTTAATTCATTGTCCCCTCAGGAGGGATCACAGAAATGCAGCCCCCTAACTTAACCCCCAACCCGGCCCTGCTGC
>JAJHUR010072593.1:0-33414 GCA_027495735.1 Lutjanus campechanus | reverse complement strand
TAGCTTTGTATGATGGGTGCAGGTGATGGTATTTATCATGGACTTTTGGACTTCTGTTGAATTCTCTGAATGATTGAGAAAAAAAAGAATAAAAGCAAAAAGGAGAGGAGGTTTAGGTTCTTTGAGTCCATTTTGTTGAGTGTCCATGGCAACAGGCTATGATTGTCTGTGCATTGCTTTGAATAAATCAAGGAATCTGGGACTTCACTGCACAGGACCACACACAATCTCACACAACCCTGCAAACCTTTTCACTCTAACATTTATTTAACTCAAAATACGTCAAGTACTTCAATTAGTATGATTATATATTTCACTCGTTCTTCAAAACTGGGACAAAACTGTATGTTGAGGAGGTTTTGATTTTTACTTTCCAATTATTCTGGGACAGTATATTTTAAAAGATTTAATTCAAGTCTATTTAACCTTGTAATGGGCCAGCCTCCTGGTGATTTAACTTTTTTAATTAAAGAGCATTTTTTGCACTATTTTTGTTGCAGCAAATACAAGATGATTAATTAGCTGTATAAACAAAAAGTTTGTAACATGCTTATTGAGGAAATAAATACCATTATAATGTTCCCTACTTACAATTTCTGTCAATAATGCAATTTGTCTTTGTGATAAACAATATATGTTATCATTTACAAAGCAAAGAACACACATTAGGTGTACCATCAAGTTTTTAAGTTAAGAGTTAAACTCATTTTATAAACCCTTATGAACATACATGTAATGAATATAACAGAAAAACCTCTATGACGTCTCTTTGACGGAGTTAACAGAGTTTCTGAAATTGAAAAAAGTACAAATTTGGGACACATTCAATTATTAAGTTGACAGAATGTTTGATTTTTTTCATTTCATAGCACAGCTGCCTTGAGTAGCCATTCTAATGCTGATCAAAATACACATTATTAAACTATAATTCTTATTTAGCTTTGATTTAGAAGGGCTATTGAGTCGACTTGTTATGATTGAGACACGTCTGATAGCAGTATTATTTAATTAATTTGCCGAAAAATAGAAAGCTAACCAGCGCTTGAGTGGTATTCTCACCTTTTTTGAACAGGAAGTGAGTCAGGGCTCCTCAGGGTGTAGCAAACCCTTTTTATGTCTGAATAAATCATGTGCTTTCAAATCTGAGAGAGTTGATGGAAATCTGGGACACAAACATTCTCATAAAAAATATATTTTCAAACAAAGATGATTATAGTAGCACATTTTCACTGCAGTGTTATCAGTAGGTATTATAGATTCTGAATGCTGATGTTTTGATGTTGAAGTTGTGAATTCTTCTTTGGGGTAAGGCTGTTTCCTGGCACAAGTTTAGAGATTTAAAAAATGACAAAAACATTTTATAAATTACATATATTTCATATCCTGAAAGAAATTTTAACCAAAATATTGGAATTTAAGTGTTAGCAGTAATAATTGTAAAGGTTTTTTTGTTTTTGGTAGGATATGATTTGTCCCAATTCTCAGGAATGGATGATTTACATACATTTATACACTGAACTTCTCACCAACTCACTTGTCCCCTCCTTGTATCTCTCTCTCAGACTCTCTCCTGCATGCACACAGTCTCTCATTAACATTTCAAATTTTGGACGTTCAAACTACTTTGAGATCAGCACATTGCTTCGCCCTCAGGCGTCTCCGGTCTCATCCCTACCCAGGCTCCCTCTGTCTCCCGGATCTCGACGCTAATGTGACTTTAATTCGTGCAGCGGCGATGATGTAACCCTAATGGCCGGGCATTAGCCGTCCCAGCTCTGCATTCCTTGTTATTAAAGTGCTACACTGTCCTTGGGAAATGTCTGGCTCCCTCCTGCTCGGCAGGCATCGTGATGTGAGACGTTAACGGGAAAGTAGCGTGTTTTTGCACTCTGAGCCACCTGCGCTGACTGGGAAGCGGGCTTTGAAATGTCTGTTTAATTGCATTTGCTGTGTCTAGCAGGTAGAAATGGAGCTCAGTGTTGCAAGAGGTGACGGGAACGACGAGAACAAAAAAAGCCTGCGTGCTGGAAGTTGTTTAATTACGCCACAAAATGTGTTAATGTCACTGCTGTTCCCTGAAATGTTTATTTAACCTTCTCAAACAACATTTCTTTTTGAATTATTTATATTATTCAGAGAAATAAGCCCATAATTTAACAAACCATAAACTCCTTCCTGGCAACTTCTGAATACACACACACACACAGGCCATATGACCACACTGTCACACAGTCCATTTGACCACTGAACTGTGCAGGCCACTTTGGAATACTCGCCAAAAAAGTCGCCACACACTCGAGTGGCTTTATTGCTGTGTCGTTAGCCGTGGCACCGGCAGGCCCGCTGGCCAAACCAGCCTTGTCATTGTCCTTGAGCGGGGAGGAGTTTGTCAAGGATTAGACCCAGGCAGCTGCTGGCCCACTTCTCATCTCGTTTTCAGCCACCACTAATCCTCAGGAAGGCCGCCTATTGGCGCTGCCCGTCGCTGCTTGGCATGATGCAAACCAGAGTGAAGGAAAAAAAAAAAAAACACAAGATACTGTTAAGATTCCCTCGCTGTTTCTGCAGGAAGCATTACGGACACGAGTAGGAGTCTTGTTCTCTGCCCGGTGTATGAATAGGTAATGACTTGGAACAGGGGGATGTTATTTAACACAAATACTCCTGTCAGCATCGAGGGGGGTGTTTTCCCCCCCCTCCTCTTTCACACTGTGATATGGAAAGACATGAAGAGTTCATGCTGCGTTCCTGAAATGATGTGTAAACATTTTGTCATGCCAAAGGAGAAGACTTGATCTATGGCACGACAAACATCGGCTCTGAATACATTCCTGAAATTTGTCCAAATTTCTCAGAATGTCACAATGTGGAGTCGGCTGAGTGAAGGATTGTGGGAGAACCTTCTCCTTACACTCTAGAAATAAGGTGCTAATTAGAATCATAAAGGGTTCTTTGGCTTGTCCCTTTGGGAGAACCCTTTTTGTTCCTTCTTGGAACCTTCAGAAAGTTACAATTAGAACCCAACATACTGTAATGGGTTATATTATACCTGTGAAAGGTTTCACATGATACTCTCTGTGAGAGGTTCAATAGAGAGCCATTTTATGGTGTAATGGTTGCATCCAGAACCCTGGCCCTTTTCACCAAATTAGCTCTGGTTCTTAAACCAGTTCCATTCAAGACTCCTTTGGTTCCCAGAGAGAACCTGCTATTCTTTGGTTCCAGCTTGGTACCAACCATTTGGATTCTAGACCAATTTATGGTTATTGGTATATGGTTATGGTTAAACGGAACGTAGCAGGTTCCATTTGATGGAAAAGCAAAAAAACCCATCCAGAGGGGTTCTACCAAGAACCATTTATATTATGGTAGCAAGAACCCTTGATTAAACTTTGATGAAATAGTTCTTCAAGGATTTTAACAATTGAAATGAATGAAATGGAACCTTTAGTCTTACAAAGAATCCTTGATGATCCTTTACTTCAAAAAAAGGGGCTCTTCAGAAGTAAATGGTTCTGGGTAGAACTTTTTGGAACCCTTTATTTCTAAGAGTGTAGGTAAGTGCCTTGGGGGCTTGAGATATCTTTTGTGTCCACTCGTTTCCACGCTCGCTCTCTCACAGCAGACAAGCACTTGCACCTGAGCACACTCCTGCATTCTTGAGATGTCTTTCTTGATTTTTCTCCTCTTATTTTTTCTACCCCCACAGCCTCCCTCTCCAGTTGTCACCTGCACTTTTCTTCCGCCGACCTCTCCTCACTCCACGCCACATCTACTCTCACCCCCTTTTTCCCTCCTCACCCCTGCTAGAGCCCCATGATGAAGGCAGGGTCCAGCAGGAGGTCCATTTGCATTTATATCGCACATGTAATGTGCTCAGCACTCTTATGGCTGGGCTGAACGGCATGGTATCAACATGACACTTTGGAAATCACATGCCTGTCATCTCAAGCCCTCATCCCGGGGCTCATTTCACATGAAACATGAGTGGAATAGAGCAGATTTTTAATGCAACCTGTCCAGTCTACCCTCTCACTGCTATTTCATTCCCTCTCCTCAATACAAAACCCAGCAGACACTCCAGAAAATACTTTTTTTTTTTTCTTTTTTTTTTGGCTGTTATTTTCATTGCTATCCTCACATGAACACTACAATCCAGTCATACTACTTGAATCTGATTGGTACATTTGGTAATGAGGCAATTTCTGTTGCTTGTGAATCTTTGTTTCATGTCCTCTCCCTCTTCTCATGATTTTAATTATTTCACACTATTTAATAAAACAGAAACGTCAGAAGAGGAGGGAAAAAAAACAACAACTCACAAGTAGCCAGAATAACAGGGGACACATTTTTCCCCTAGTCTGTGGGAAATAAGTGGCTCAGCACACGCAAATGCTCTCCGGAAGTCTTAATTCTTGTCTGCCTCTGCCTCATGTTTTGCATTTCAAAGAGCAGTAGTGGTTTTCCAAGTGTATCCAATTAAGTCTCCAACTCAGCTTTTTTTTCCCCTTGTTTTCCTCATCTTCATTAGGATAATGTGACTGATCAGATCCTCCCGAAGGCTGAGATGCTGCTCAAGAAGTTTGGGACCAGGGACAATGTAAAGGTATTAAATTAACTGCCATGTTTCCTTTTGCTTGACTGTTCAATTTGATCCAATGAGATGAAAGTTTAATGATCTCTCAGGGAAATAAGGCAGGTACAGAGGAAATTAAGAGAAACGGGACATATGCATTCTACCTAAAACTGGTCTACTCACCTTTTTGCTCGTGCAATTTACTCAATGATAAGTTATCATCCATAAATTCCTAATAAACATTCATAATTTATGGCGACAAAAGTCAAGAGATGATGGGTTTATAATGACTAGATTGCTATAAAGTTAGGGTGCAGCATTATGGTTCAGTCTATTAATGCACATACTTTGTCCTCACCCTTTGCAGAAGGGAGTGCAACTCAATAATTAAAAGCCTTTTTTTTTCAATGAAATTCAATAAGTGCAAACCTAACTGTGACTCCCCCTAACAGCAATAAAGGTAATTTGTTCTCATATGTTTCAGAGGCAAACCTGTTGATATCACAGGATTACTTGAATAGCCCAGAGGCACCTACAAAGACCCCACATTGCTTAGAATGTGTTCATAAAATCGAGGACAAAAACAAAAGCACATCCCTCAGATATCGAGTGTGCTGATCCTTTAATGTGGTCTTTGTTAAATACAGTCAAATGGGTCCTATTGTCTGAAACCACTACATCTATTTGAAGCTTCTATTGAGGTTTTTGAACGAAGCTTCGAATGTCTGTAGTCATATTTTATAACGTCATCTCCCCAAAAACAATTAAAAATCCTCAAACAAAAAAATCTGCACTTTTAATCTAAAAAAAAAGAGAATAACTTGTCAGTTTTGTCAATATAAACATAATTTGTGGTTCTGTTAGATTGCTCTGAGACCGTTCTTTTAATACTGGTGTGAGCCTCTCTTTCTGTGTGGCAAGCCAGAGAACAAACAGTGTTTTGATCGCAGTGAAAATGTTGTTTTTGAAAGGTTGAAAGGCGACAAATATATAGAAGAAGCAGAATATTTTGTTAGCTAAAAACCATGCTGTGAATTTTAGAAATGATTACATCTATCTTCTTTTTTTATTTATTTTTTTAAAATCTTTTTTCAAAAGATTTTCACTTTTGGACTTTACAGCCCTTTGAAGGATCACGCTAGTCTGAAACAGTCCTACACAGCCACCACTGGAATCTATTTCTACAAATATTATAAACAAATAATATTAGTGGTCTAATCTTTATCTACAACTGTGCAAAAATACCTTGCTTCAACAGAATGAATAGATGTTCAGAAAAAAGAGCTGTTGAAGGTTGATTTAGAATTTAAATGTTGATGTTTTGAATGAAGCTTTGAAATACTCAGTACAGCCCTAATTATATACAGTTAGCCTGTTAGAGGTTCCCAATCTAAAGAATCACAAGATAAATCAGAGGAGTTGTAAGATGACTAATGAGAAACAGGGAAGAAAGTTCAATTTCTCCAGTGGGACGTCTGAAACGTGGCAAATGGTCCCAACTAGACACTAGTTACACTCTTGTAAACAGAACAGTTGGGAACCACTGGTTTAATCTTGTGCAAATGACCCCTGCAGATATCTAAGTTAGCTCAACAGCGTGGTATTAGCACTATTATTTTGTTTCTTTTTGCAAAGTACTTCATTTATGATAAATGAAGTACTTTGGTGCGGTAACTCTAAGTGTAACGTCATCTGTTGGCCATTTATGTACAGCAGAAACAGAAACACACTGATGAGAGGATCACCGAGCGGGATCGACAGGTTTCAGCACAATTACAAAGATAACACAGCTCACGGTGCTGTATAAACCTTCACAAATAGCAACGTGAAGAAACCAGAATCCGACCTACTACTCTCCTTATTTAGTCGGCTTCGAGTGAGGTTTAATGTTGACGTGGGAGTCATCAGTTAACATGCTAAGGCAGAGATGAACAGGTTAAACCACAACATGAAACATGCCGATATTGATCCATCCTTGAACTTGAACGGATACTGGCCCTTGTATTGCTTGTCGGATTTTTTGAAGCATTAATTCATTCAGTCGCACAATGAAGTGTAAAACAGCAAGAAAAATAGCACGCTATTTCAAAATGATGTCAGTGTGTTAATGTGACAGCTCTAACTGTAATTGTTAATGTAAGATCGTCATCTGAACAAGTAACTACGAACTGTGAAATACATGCAGTGGAGTAGAACTAAAAAGTAGAAGAAAATGGAAATACTCAAGCAAAGAACAAGACCAAACCAACAAATCATCAAAATTATAAATACAGTTCTGGTGTATTTGTACTCTCCACCACTGGAATAGATTGGTATTTACCGTTGAAGTTATTATCTCATGCAAATATCTCACAACAGTTCTGCTCCTCCTCAAAACAGGTTGTTGTTTAAAGTAGTTTCAGAAGTGGAAATTAAATCATTGCCTGCCATCACATCTACCCACATATTTTTCACTCCCTCTATACCACCCTCGTTCTTTAACAGACACGCTCGTACTCTTTACTATATGTTATCTTTAATACATCAAACAATACTTAAGCTGCTGATCTTCAAGAAACTGCAGGATGAGGGAACTATAATATTGAAAACAATATCAATCTTAGTCGATCTGTGTGAGTCTGCGATACAGTAAGAACAAAGAGAAAGCGAGTCACAAACAGGCAGAAAGAGACGCGAGCATGTGCGTGCGCGCACATCCGCGTGTGTACTCGAGTTTCTCCATATCCTCCTCTGTGATGCAGTGTTATGTTAGGCTGACACTCAAACCCCATCCACTCTTAATTAGCGCTGCACTATCAGCGGGGTGTCCTCTCCCACTCCTACTCCCTTTCATCCATTCTTTTTCTTCTACACCCCAGCAGCCACACACTCACAGAATCACTTACATTTAAAAGAAAGTGTGCAGAAATGTTTTCTGCTCCGTCTCTGCGGCTGCCATGCTATGCCATATCGGGGTTTGGCAGTCATCGCAGCCCTTTATCTTCTATTAAATGAAAAAGTAATGGTTGACAGTTGTGTTGCTTATTCTTATAGAACACTGTGTTGCTCTGGAAAATGTTTGAGAGATGATTTGACCCCTCTCCTCAGAACTCCTTTTATGCGTGGACAACAATCTGTTTTATCTCTGACTGCATTCAAGCCATCACAAGACATACAAACGCACAAAATTGCAGAATAAAAAAATATCTATGGAAACAGTAACACAATACTGAACTTAAAGAACTTTAGCGTATCTTCAAATGACACAGCCACTCATCATCGCTCGCAATCATTTCTCAGCTTCTTCTCAGTGATTTGACATAATTCCTGGTGGCCATACTGGTGGTGCACCACTCTTACAATAAGAGCCCTTCACAACAGCTGATTGTAACAACTCAGCTGGTACAGCACAAGTAGCAGACAGATTCTGTCCTGTCTTGTTGTTTCTTAACTACTTCTCTGGCTAGTTAATACACTAAAAAGCCCCTTAAAAAAAAGGAAAAACATTTCTGTTAGTAAACTGGGTTGACACGAGTTGCGACTCTGCAAAGCTAAAAATAAGACAACCTTTTTGAGTAATAAACTCTTCTCGTGATAAGACTATTTAAAGGTGCAGTAAACAATTCTGGAGAAAGAGAGTTCAGTCAGACAGCTCACATTTTCAAAATGTTTACTACAGCAGCAGAACATAGAGGAACAGGCAGCAATACTGATGCAAGACATCACTGGTACTGACAGACAGGCAGAGGGAGAGATGGGATTTTTTTTTTAACAGGCAACCAGATTCGGAGGGTGCGTTTGGTATATTACTATGGAAAGTGAGGCACGTTGTGTGTGTATAGTAGTGCAGCTTGTGTTGACTGCCTGAACTAGCACACAGGCGATGGTACATTTGATTGTTGGGTCTCATTCTCAGGTTGTCAAAAGACTTTGAATGGTGGTTCAAAGCTGGTTGATTGTTGAGTCTTATTCCCATGTTGTGATGATGTTTTGGGAATGAGACTCAACAACCAACTATCTTACCGACTTGTGATTGTCCAGAGTCTTTCATCACTGGCTAGATTTTCTAAAACCTGAAAACAGCCAAGAGGAGGAGCAGAAGTCTAGTTTTCTCCCAGACTGAGGGCTGCAACTAACAGTTACTTTTGATTAATCTTTTGATTATTTTCTTGATTAATCAATTAGTTGTTTGGTCTATAGAAAGAAAACGATGAAAAATGTTGGTCATTGTTTCCAAAATGTCTTGTTTTGGCCACTTTACTGTTATGGACGACTACAGAAACCAGAAAATATTCACCTTCAAGAAGCTGAAATCAGACAATTTTTACTTTTTCCTTGAAAAAAATTGTAGTAGTCGTTAATGCAATAGTCTAGTTTGAAAGAAAACTATTCAATTAACCATTTTCATTCTAGTCAGACCACTTGAATTACATTATGCATAAAGGTTATTATGGAACTTTTGCCCATTGATGCTAAAAATAAACTGCCTGCCGCAGCTTTAATCTGCAACTCCATGAGTTCTGTCTTTTAAAATGTCAGTTCTTTCATAACCTCCATGTTTAATTTTTCTCCACGATTGAATGTATTGACAATGGCGGTGTGAGATGTAGTTGCTAGGAGACATCTGAAGCAACTGCAAAGCCTCCACATGCTGCTCTCGGCGCTAATACCCCTCTGTACCTCGGCAGGTGTGGTTCTACAACCAGGCATGGCACGGCATGGTGTCCTTCCTCAGTGTGGCCAACAACGCCATCCTGAGGGGAAATCTGCCGGCAGGACAGGACCCCCGACAGTACGGCATCTCTGTGTCCAATCACCCCCTCAACCTCACCAAGGAGCAGCTCTCCTTTGCTGCCATGTGAGTCATCAGACAAATAAAAAATGGCTTTAGCTTTTTGGAGCGAAAGTGCAACTTAAAATTCCCTTACTTGTAGAACATTCCCATGTGCTTCATAGTGATCCAGGTAAGAAAAAACAGGGCAGAAACATGTTAATACGTGTTAATTAGAAATGAATTAAGCTCAGTGAACTTTGTTATGACTGTATGATTACATACTCTTTGGAAATATAAAGATGTTGGGGGAAAAAAAGAAATGAATTAAGCTATTTAGCATAAAATGCTGACAGCATAATATATATAGAACATTACATTATTAGATCAGACACACTTTATTTTACAGTAAACTAATAAGACATAACAAGCTGTGCATTATATCAAATTGGACACAAACTAGAAATAATATGTTGTTTGATAAACAGTAGTTATACACTAATTAGACACCATACACCTGATGGTACACTAATAAGACAGGGTCTATTACTGTGTAATAAAGAACACAACAACTGTGTAATATTTAATACAAAATACGGCTTGTCACATCTTATCAGTGTGCCGTAAAATAAAAAAGTGCAAGTGTGACATCTGTATGGAAAACACGTGCAGGGTGTGTTGAGGATCTAAACACGTGTTCAATAGTGTTCACAGTGTTTGCTGCGATTATTTCAGAAAACTGCATCTAGAAACGTCGTCTGCAGTTTTCTTCCCTCCAATTTCAACATGTCGGGTTGCGGCTGCATTGCATTTTGCCTCTTGTTAGAAGACACGATTTTTTATTTTCTGACAAGATGCAGAAGAGAGAGCCGAGAGAGATAAGGCAGAGTGAGAGGGACAGAGCAATGGAGTGGGAGAAAGAGGAGCGGAGACAGCATAGACAAAGGGAGAACAGATGAGTAAGAGACAATACAATAGAAAGCGTAAGACAGATAGATAGATGAGGGATTTGTTTGAGTATGCACAGATTTGGAGGCCCATGGGAGCCCCTTACGAGGATATACCATTTTTTTTCCTCATGACTTATCCTACAGCTATCTCCCCATGAGAGTGAGAGATTAATGACGTGCTAAATCACAACATATGGATCTAACTGCTCTCTGTGTACTGTGCACTGTTTTGTTCTGTGATTATAACCGCTGATTTTCAGCTTTCGCATATTCCTCAACATTATCTTTTCTTGATATTTTACATTTTGTCTGTTTGGAGACGTGATCAACACTTTTATTGGAAAGTAGTTGGAATACATCGCTCTGCAGCAAATTATCATGCAGCGCCATAACCACAACTCCTGACATTATACAGGCAATTCTGTGGTTGCCACCAATCACCACATAGTAGCAGTTTTATTCCATCCACCGCTGCTGCTCAGGCCCAATCCTCGGGCAGGTATTTATGTAGTGATCATGTGCTGACGACAGCCCTGAGTTAGAGAGGGAGGCCGCGCCGAGGTTAGGAGATAATTACGATGGCCTGCCTACAGTAGATTCAGAATGAGCCTTTTTTCCTTTCTACCTCTCTGTGCAGTGTGACGACTACAATTTATGAACTATGATTTCCAGATTAGCTCGGACGCTCCTTCATTGTTGAATAAGTGTGCAAGAATGGGGGGAAAAAGGGCAGATGCCTCTTGAGGAGATGACTAAGCACTATGGAATTACTGTAGGTTTCTTAAAGCTCCACTTAAATGTTTTTTATATGAACAGTGGATCAAATGACAAATGTGTAATGTGAAAAAAATGATCCCACAAAGAATTATCACTCTACTCTGCGGTTGCTCTCAGCCTTACAGAATTTTTTAAGGTCTTGTAGTTTAGTGTTTTCATTTTAAGACCTGCAAATGACAGTCTTACCGTCCCCGTTTTTGGCAGTGTCAGACATTTCAATAGTGAAAAAGCTGTAATAAAACAGCTACCTGCACAGCACAAATATGCCAGCAGACAAAGTTAAAGTCGATACGAAATGAAAAATGTCTTTTTAACCTTTTTAGATCACATCCACACTCATATTGTGCACCTGTTTAACAACAAATGCCAACAACAAGAATATCCACTTCTTTTCATTTTTCTGTAAAAAAGAATTCAAATCTATTTTCTTTGTGTAGCACAAAATATGAACTATTATAACCAATAATATGATATTCACCCATCAATCAATCACTTTTAGCAGCACAGAGCTGAGAGTCATTAGTTAGCTAGCTAACAACAGCATGTCGGGTTGACACGCCCACTTTTAAGGTTCATATCAAATTCCTCCCAACATTATTTTCCACCTACTTAAGCAAATATCTGCTCATACATATTATCTACATATTACAGATTTCTCCTCTATAAAGACATCTCAGTCGTAAATAAGACATTACACAGGAGTTCTTTCATCGTTTTTAAGTGAACAAAAAGAATTTTAGTCCATTATGTTGAGATCAAGAAATAATTTTCGTGTGATCACATGAATGGAAAACAGAAATCTTTGCACATGTCCTCTGTGACCTTCAGTAATGAAGCGCTGCAGCTTAACAAAATCCGCATTTCTTCAGTAGTTGAGTGTTGTAGCTAACAAAATGTTCAGATATTTTCTTCTTTTAAGTTTTACTCAAGTACATACAAATACACAAGTGTAATTGTATTCACTGTAGCAAATGGTTTGTTTACTTTATTAGGTGATTATCATTGATTGAGCAGCTTAAGACTCAGGCATCTTTCAGCGGTAGTTGGAGAACAAAAGAGAGCTAAAAGCAGAGTAACTATTGGTCATCAGGTGACCAAAAACAGACCTCCAAATTAATGCTAATGTTTCTCTTCATCTGCTGTATGTTTGAATAAGTAAATGTTTGGTAACAAGTTTACCGTAAACAGCTTTTTAAAGTGACTGCATGTTGTTCTGCTCACCCAAAGGAACAAATAAAAATCAAAAAAGTAAAACTCAGTGCACTCAGCAGAGTGCAGATTTTTGACAGTAAACGGATGGTGAAGCACCTACTGCAATGCAATTTTTTGAATATTATAGTGCCAGTTGTCTTTAAAGATGCATAGAATAGTGTAATGGTATTGTAACCGAGCATCCTGGGTTGCCCACTGAACTGAACTAAATTTTATTCCTACAAGTAACCAGCATCATGTTCAAGATTCCAAAAATTGTCTCACTACAATGAAATAGCTGCTCTGGGGATCAGCATCATCACAAATGAATACAAATGGGCTCATTGAATTCACAAGAGTCTCTGCTTTCCAGTCATACTCAAGTTATGTGATTCCAATACTGTTTAGGGACCCCAGTATGCCGAAATATTTATTTACACAATTTCTATTGCAAAAAAACAACATCTTTTTAGCCCCAAAACTGTGTGAGATTAGCCTAAAGTGGGCATGTCTTTAAACGAGAGTCTCTTGGCTGTCCATAGAACCCATTTTCATTCAGTATCTTGAGGTGAGATGCCCAGGGGCTCCATGGCCGTGGCACTTTTTCCCTCACCACACAAGACCCAACACATGACCCTCTCCAAGCTTACGCCCCGGGGAGATAATAATGCAGTTTTAAATACATGAATTTTGCTATCCATAATTCACTAATTGTAATTTAAAAGGGGATAGTATTGCAAGGTGAGCATGGTGGGAAGGGCGCTTGGATTTATCTCAGATGCTAGACTGATGAATTCACAGAAAATATTAGCATAACAGTCCCAGAACTCCAGGTTGCAAAAGATATTCTTATCAAAGTTGATAAATGGTAAAATGCCCACACTTTTTATTTTGGTCTCAAAGTCAATTTGCTCTAGGTAGCTGTCAGTGTGTTTGTGAAGTCCACTATAATTTGCTCGTCACCAGCCCAAGTAAAGTCCCTGAATTACAGGGAGCGAAGAAAACCACCAATAACAAGAATTGTCTCTCTGCCCTGTAAAAACAATCTGAAATGTAAGGCAATGTCAGCCTTTAAAAATGAATTTATATTTCTCACTGACACCTCCTTAATGTCATGGAGAGACAATTGCTAGAGCTGTTCCGTCGATAAAAATTCATCACTAATGACTTGTTCCCTTGCCAGGTTTTGGACACCAAAATTGCACCACACCATCTAATTTGAAGTGACACTCCCCTCTAGTGCACTTCACAACCAATTTCAATGCAAGTGATGTCATGAGCCCCAAAATTGTGAAAGTAGGCAGATGGAAAGAAAGGCGATGCTTACACCCATCGAAATTACCACTTCACTGGCGCGAGGTCCCTGTGTTTCATCTCCGCCGGCTTGAAAATAGGGGCTTCCAATTTTCTCTACCGTCTTCAGAAATGTCAGAGTTTGGCACTGTTTCATTATGGAGATATATGTCTCACTTCGTAATTGCTGAGGACGATCAATTTTGCAACTGACTTCTGTTCTTACCGTCCTGTTGAATCTGATGTGTAATGTAGCTGCAATCAGCGAATTAAGAATTAAGGTTCTGGTTCATGGACACTATCTGCAAAAAGAGGTTGTTACTTGTACACTCTTAGAAAGAAAGATCTTAACTAGACCCATATAGGGTTCTTCAGCTTGTCCTCATAGGAGAACCGTTTTTGGTTCCTGATAGAAACTTTTATAAAGGTTCCACTTAGAAAACTTTCATAGAGTTCTACCAAGAACCAAAGATAAGAACCATATGTGAAAGGTTTTACCCAGAGCCCCCTATGAGTGGTTCCCCAGAGACCTCCTCTTCTATCAAGAACCCTTCCACATTCTAAGGGTGCCAACAAGAACCCATCTAGGAGGTTCCGCTAACAACCTTTTTATATTCCAAGGGTTTTTATCTAAAACACACTCAAGATTCTTCCGAGAACCTTTTTATATTCCAAGGGTTTTATGTGGAATACAAGGGGTGGGGTTCTACAGAGAATCTTTTTTTTTTTAATTATCTTTTCAGGGTTTTATCTAGAACACACTTGGGGGGGTTCTGCAGATCAACTTTTTACATTCCAGTTTTATCTAGATCACACTCTGGGGTTCTACTGAGAACCGCATCATATTCCAAGGGTTTCATTTTGAACATTTTGAATGCACTTGTGAGGGTGGGGGGTTCTACGTGACCCTTTTTGTATTCCAAGAGTTTTATTTAGAATCCACCAAGGGGGTTCTGTCAAGATTTTTTTTATATTCTAAGGGTTTCATCTAAAATGCTTAGGGAGTTTTTCTAAAAACTTTTATATATTCCAAGGGTTTTATCTACGTAGAACCCGCCCGTGGGGTTCTACCAAGAACCCTTTTATATTATGGTACAAAAAACATTTGATGAAAGTGCTCTTAAAGAAATTCAACAATGCTTGAAGAAATATTTCTTCCAAAAACATTTTGAGTGAAAAGAGTTCTTAATGGAACCTTTAGACTCACAAAGAACCTTTGCCAAACCCTTTCATCAAAAAAGGGTTCCGCAGAAGCAAATGGTTTTTCAGAAAAATCCCTTTGGAATGCCTATTTCTCAGGGTGTATTATGCAGCATTATAATACTGCATAATTCAAATAACGACCCAAATGTTGTGCCTGAAGCTTCAGATCTGATAATTATCTCGTGCTTTCAGGCCTCCCACACTTTAACATTTAAGGCTGTGCCCTGCAGCCCTTGTCATTTAAAAAACCTAAAGGAGAGCAATACATCCTGTAAGGCTTTACTCCCACTGCTCATCTTCTTTGCTCTTCCATTATTAGTTAATTAGCAGATTGCTTGTCCTCTTCTTCACAGCAATTAGCCTGCTTCAAGCATGCAGGGTTAGATCATTCACAGCTCTGTCCCCTACATTATCTCCCCACCCAACCAGAGCACACAGCCCTTGAAACCTGTTGAAATGTGGGCTGGCACCCGCTGCCGTAAATTATTTTATTTATGTGTTCTAATTGCGTCTGGTTGGCGATGATAAATACAGCCACGTAGCCACACGGGGTATCTTCTTTAATATGCTAATTACACAACAGGAAGTCTTGTGAGAGATTATCGCGGGCCGAGGGTGAGGAAGACGATGGGGGTTAAAAGAATACACCACAATTTTATCCAATGCTAATTGAGCAGACACAATGAAGGACATTTTCAAAGCTTGGATGGCATAAACGAAGGCATGACGCCAGTGAAGTGAAGGTCAGCGTCTTGGAGGAGAAAGGAACAGTTTGTTTCTTCACTCCTACATATAAGAAGTCTGGTCAAGATTTTAAAATATTGACTGTGTTGCCAAGGAACTATGAATTGAAGGTGAACCTCGCATAATGGCCTATCATGGTTTCAGAACGCTAATGATCTTTAAAAGCTTTTTTATTACGTACAAACAGCATTGTCAGTGCTTTCCATTAATGTATGTAATGCTTGTCGGATTAAGTCGTCAAAACTAACAAGGAAATGCCTGAAACATTAGCAACAAGTAACAAAATGTGTTTAAATGCATCCTGACGTTGCAGAGTAATAAATGTAATGTTTTTATCGCATTACAGGAAATGAGCCAAGTGCTACTTCAGTGTTGCACAGTGTCATCTGGTTCATTCCCTGGTAACGAGAGAACCGACCACAAACCTGTTCTCCTTTCCTCAAATCTCTTTGACTTTTATGCAGTCAAAATCTTGCACACACCTTTTCGACATCACGGTGTTGAGTCTGCCATCTCTAACCTTTTCTGTTGTTTTCATTGACGTCAGAGTGGTGATTAGTAATATTCTTGGCCTTGTAAATGTTGGCGGAGGCAGTATATATGAATGTAGGTGTGTATAGCAATGACTGGTGCCCATTGAAATGGAAATCAATTGAGTGAGTCCCTGAAACAAAACAAAACATTGAAAGGACAAGTGGGTCGGATTTATTGGTATCTAGCAATGACTGAATACTGCTCACCTGACCTTCCCTTTACAAGCGTGTTGGAAAAACTCTGGCAGTTGCAATACTAGAGCCAGTGTTTGTTTTGCCCATTCCGGGCTACTGTAGATGCACGGTGGTGCAACATGGCAGCCTTGTGGAAGAAGACGACCCATGCCAGGGACCCTCGCCAGGAACAGATGCTAATATTTTTTAAGCACTGGCCTGACAGGTCACTAGGCCCCTAAATTTGATGATCAAAGTACGTTTTTGGTGCCCCAAGTGTAAACTGATATAAACATAGTACAGAAAAGGCAACTGTTTCTAATGAAAAATGAGTCAGACTTCCCAGCTTGTTGAGGAAATTGGTAGCACAGGGAACATTACGTCCTTCAGTCCTTTGGAGTGCATGAGGGTCCTCTTGGGTCCATGTGACATAAATTTCCTCATCAGGGGGTGCTCTGTGCAAACATTCATGTACCCTCAATTTGTTGTGACTGTGTGGACCTGTCCATGTGGCCACTACAGATGCCAGTCTACTGTGCATGTGTGGAACACGTCCTACAGTGTTAAGAAAGTGCTATAAACAGAACTAATAGGTGTTCATAGTGTTCACAACTGTCTGTGTACGCGTCTGTTCAAAATTATATAGAGCCCTTAGAGGTGTCGGATTCTAGCTGCGTCCATTCACTCCTGCTGCTTCCACTCACTTGTACGATTTTGTTTTTTTCACAGTCAGGCTTTGGTGTTTCTGGTTCTTCTATAAGGACTATGTTAGCAGTTTGAGTAAACCTATACTTAAGTAGCACTTTAGTACTTCAATAGCTAGCCAGTGACAAGTATGGTTCCCTTTTTCCATAGACTGTTGAAATAGGGATCAAAGAAATCAGAACGTTTGTCGAACTGTACAATGATGTTTCCAAAGGCTCACAGAATGGGCATCAATCTTAGTGGCCATAGGGGGCACCTACATATACAGTATTTAATGGCCACAGAGTAAAAATCTGTGGCCCCAGGCCATCGTGCCATTAATATTGAACCTCGCCATGCCCTCTGTAGATATAAATGGCTCATTCTAAGATAATGAAATACAGTAGTTCTTATTTTCAGGTGATTATACAATAATAGAAACATTCTGAATATTATGTTTCATTCCTGTCATAGTCTGTCAATAATTCCCTCTAAATCTTACACACTGGACCTTTAAACGCAGTGAATATCACACTAGGTCTTTCATTCGTCAGAAACATTTCATTTAGATCTTAAATTAGCTAAATTTCTGCATTTCATAAAGATATCTCAAGTATTTTATCCAAAGCGCCCTGAAGTCAGGGCTTATATATTTTTAGCATATGTAGCTTATCTCTCTACTCAACATCCTGTTTGCTGTGCTCTCTTCAATCACAGGGCCACAACCTCCTCTGACGTGGTGGTGTCCATCTGCGTTATCTTTGCCATGTCCTTCATCCCTGCCAGCTTTGTCCTCTTCCTCATCCAAGAGAGGGTGAGCAAAGCCAAGCACCTGCAATTTGTCAGTGGAGTAAACCCAGCTGTCTACTGGTTGGCCAATTTTGCCTGGGACATGGTGAGTACCAGCCCCACCACGCTGCCGTATCACATCTTAAATGATCATAGCTCTTTTTGGTATGACTTAGCATCGACTCTTTTTTTTACAAGCTGAATGAAATCGAGGTAAAAACTATAGACGTTCGTTACACTCAGGTTTCAGTGCTGTGGGCCTCATTTTACCCTGGTTTTATACTCCTCTGCTATCCTGAAGATTGTTTTCCACCTAAGGCTATATGTAAAAACAATATCCATCTACTGTAATTGATAATGTAGCTCTGACACGGCTGGCCTCTGGGAAAAGCTTCAGCGGAGCAACAGTTATTGGCTGAGGCGTAATTATCGACAGCGGCTGCCCCCGCTGGTTACACTCAACAGGCTTACCGGCAGTTTCCCTCAGGCGTAATTGAAGTAAACATTTTATCAGCTACCTTTGCTAAAGAAATGGCATCAGGACGCTCATCATTATGGTGGATAAATGCTGTCTGAGTGGAAGACAAATGCACCTGAGGAGTCAGTCTAATGATTCTAGCCCGGAGCTCTCTGCATTAGCATGCATGCTCTATCAACAATAGGGATATTACAGGGAATCCAGGTCCTTAATATATCTGTGCAAATTTTTTTCTGTGAACTGTAAATAAACGTGTCATTCTATCTTGATGCATTCTATTTATTTTATCAGTACTGCATTATTTATTCCGTAGTGGGAACACTGTGATTTGTTTTATTAAAGAGCTCCGCAGCCAAAAGGAATATTAAACCTATAAGAAAAGGCTTTTTTCCAGGCTTATTTTGGATATCTGCTGGATTTGAACAAATATTTAATAAATATTGGTGTCTTAGTTGAAAACTTTATAAAACGATACACTTCAGTTCGATGTGTCATTGAGCAACCACTTGCCTCAAATAGAGGAGAATCTGTCTGTTATTCAATGAATTAATTAGAAAATTAAAGATGGATATATTTGAGTGCTAATTAAAAAAGTAATCTACAGATTTCATAATTACATGTTCAGTTTGTCTGGAAAATGGAAACAAGAGCAAAAGCAAGCAGTGTTTTTATGTTGTCATTAATGCCCCACTGGCCTCTCATTGTTTTTGTTTGTTTGTTTGTTTATGTTTGTTCTGACAGTGTAACTACGCCGTCCCGTGCTTGATTGTGATTGGGATCTTCCTCTGCTTCCAACAAGACGCCTACGTTTCAGCTCCCAACCTGCCGGCTTTGATTCTTCTGCTCGCTTTGTATGGGTAAGGACATTTAAAAACTCAATTCTTGCCAGTAGTTTTGGTCATAGGTTTACCTTTTTCTTTTTACATTTGGATTGTTCCTTATTTGTAGGCCTGCAGAATTCCGACAACACAGCAGACAAAGATGCTGCTTATAAAACTCAGAATGTTGTTCCACCATTTATTAGTGGTGCTGTGTGAAAATATGTCAAAAATTAGATTTACTGCTGCAAAACAGAGGAACAGCTGACCTTTTAACTAAATGAATTTATCAGGAATGTTGACTTTTTGATGAATATGTGGATACTTTGAATATGCAAAGAGTTTAAATTTTTAAGCAGCTGTGTTGTTTCAGAGTATCCGTGAGGATCCTTTGTTGTGTTATGTTTTTCCTTTGCAATTTTTAAAAGTTCTCGACAGATATTTGGTGGAGTTGAGGTCAAGCACCTTACCAGTTATTTGTTTGTTTGTTTTTGTGGTTATGTGGTAATTGTTTGGAGATGCACGATAAATGGTTAAAGGTTTCACGTGTTTAATTTTTGCTCTCACTGCTCCGCATTGAACCAGGCATTTTAGCGGTTATGTGCTCTACAGTCATGCTGGCTGACTTTTCCGACAAATGTTCACACTTTATTTTGAACTGTTGGTGATGATATAAAATCTCAGACTCAAAGGTTCTACTGCAATTTCAATCAGGAGAGACTTTGTTCTGAAAGCACAAAATATATTTATTTGACGTGCACAATTGAGAGAGAAATGTGAAAAGTCTTTGGCAGTTAGACTCCATTGTGACATCATCATCTTCATGTATAAAGGAGGTAGTGTAGCCGTGATTAGTAGAGAAAGAAAAGAAAGAAAGAAAACCCCCTGATGGATTCTAGACTCTGGTGGTGGTGGTGAAGGGATGGCTGACGATCTGGATGAGATGAGGACTGGACCTCTGATGAGCTCCGTGCATAAATGACAGCTGAAAGCGGCAGAGATCATTTTAGTTGTTTTAATGTTATTGTGTGTGTTTATTTTTCCTCAGAAACAATCTTTGTCATCTTAGATTAATATTGTAATAATTTGATTTTCATTCTGGATCACGGCTGAAAACTGTAAAAAAAATAAAAAATAAAAAAAAATCTGTAGATTGTGTTATTAGGACCTATTTAGATATCATCTCCACACTATACAACAACATCATATATACTGCAGAGTTTATTCTGCATTAGCTAGTTTGAGGACTTCAAATAAGCTACAGTGCAATCATACTTCTGTATGTGTTTAATGAAATAATCAAATTTAAGACACTTTTTTATGGCGGAGGTGGCTCTTGGACTGATGCCCAATTTTGCCAGATAGGACATGAGTTATGTCTGTTCACATTGTTTCCTCTTTCAGCTACGGCAGTACCTGTGGTCAATCAACACTTCAGTTTGTTTAGTGGCCATCATGGATGTGTGCTGCTTTTGTTTTCTGAAAAGTTTGATGGAGTTTGTTCTATCACTTTGGCTTTTAGTTTGGAGACCACCACCACTAATCAAATAATTGATTGCAAGCAATTATCATACTTTTTACTGGCATAATGGATTACCAACATCTTTAGAGTACTTTGTCCAGAGTTTGGAGACACTCAAATTTAGGGGAATCTGTTACCATGCAGTGTTTCAGGCAAAATTTGCATCACGTTGATTTAAGCTGATTCACATTAAGTCGGCACTGTGATCAGAGCATGAGTGTAGTGTACTGGCTGTTGCATCATTGTCTGTCTGAGTTCCCAAATGAAAGCCAGTGAAAATCAATACGTTAATGAGGTGGTACATGTTTAGCACCCAACACAATCAACCATATCATGAAGCCCACAGTAATGGGTCACACAGTGTCAGAATTTTTGGGATTTTTTTTCCAAAAGAAATCTGACATTCAAATAACTGTATATATGAACCATGGCTTCTCAGAGTACGTAGTATGAATATAATACATTGAGAAGTGTTTTATATTTTGAATTTTCTATTATCAATAAATTGTTAGTGACATTGAATATACAGTGTAGCTGGAGGTCATTCACAGGGATCTTGTCCATAGATGAATTTGGTTTTAATGTGGCTTATTTCCTTATTGATGACATCATTGTCATGGCGACGTTAACTGCTGGAGGACAGTGATGTGTGTCACCTTTTGTCTCACTAGGCTTTAATGTACTTTGACTCTCTTGACTGTCTTGAACTTGAATGTATGTTGCTTAAGAGTTATATGCGAGTTGATTAAATGTTATTCTGTTATTGCTACTCGTTCTGGGCCTCTGACCGTAAATAAAAACCAGTGCAGACCTTTGAGTAATATGTTTGAGAACCCCTTATATAATCTGTTATTAAACATTTAAAATTCTGATATAACTGAGAAATATATATTTTTAGAATTTTTAAAAGTCTGCCTGCATGTCCATTATTCACGATGAATTGAATAAAATGTTATCAGAGATATCGAACTGTTATTTTACTATTTCAGAGGTTACTTTGCGCAGCACCTCACCTCTACTCTTCTATTCTCGGAGACTGAACTTGAAATACTGCAGGTCAAGTGTGGGTGGCATTTATTGTTCAGCTGTGTTTTTATGGGTCACATGCAAATGATCAAAAGAGGTGGATGAGACCATGAAACGCTACAACTGACCTGCTAATCTGCATTTTATGCTGTGAAAATGGTATATGCTAACATGAAACTGGCCTCAACTGGGACGCTGCAAGTGAACCCTTGCCAAGTACTTTTCTATTTATTCTTTGTCTTTTCACTGGTATTGCTAAATGAGGTCAGGAGGTCCTTGTTTGCGCTCTCCGTCTGTTTATGTGACTTGTGTCTTGTTCTCTGCAGGTGGTCCATCACCCCCATGATGTACCCCGCGTCATTCATCTTCAGTGTGCCCAGCACAGCCTACGTGGTTCTGACCTGCGTCAATTCCTTCATTGGCATTAACGGCAGCGTGGCCACCTTTGTAATGGAGCTCTTTGAGGATGATGTAAGTGCCATCCCCACACACACAAACACACACACATACTTGCATGTATTCTGAGACTCGTATACATATATGCACAATTTTAACACTGTGGAAAACACAGTTGCTGTGAAACAGCAGGCACAGATATTCAAGCTCCCATAGCTGCATAAAAAATAAATCTGGAAGCTATAGCAGTGGATGGCTAATTGACATGAATCATAGATAAACGCTCTGTGTTTTCGAAGCAAAGGCTTCCATACGCATGTGGGTGGAGTGTGTACCCACCTGGTATAACTTTTAATATATTTCCTTTATCCTCTCAAGGATTTTTCAAAGGAGTTATTTTCCCTATTCTCTTTAATGTTTAATCGTTTGGTGAGAATTGGGTCTTCGGAGAACTTTCCTCATCCATCTTTCAGCAAGTGTTCATTTTAACTGCAAGCTGCTTCAGTCTCCGGGGAATCAAAAGACAAAGACACCAAAAAAGAACGGCATAAGAAATGGAGAGCTTAGGAGGAGAGCGAGGGGAGGGGTGTTGACTGTCAGTCATTTTTACTTTTGATTATAATTTAAATCACATTTCGTTTAAAAAAAAAGAAGGGTGAGAAATTGGCCTCCTCTGACTACACAATTTGTGTAACAGCCAGAACTGTCAATAGCAGGACCTCAGTCCTTTACAGGTGGTGACGATTGAGAAAATTATCTGCTTTTCTTGATGTCTTTTTCTCCTCTGAACTAAATATGTCTAATTTGATTTGTAGACTTAATTGTTATTTGCATGATTAGCATACGTCGCCCACACTCGGATTTTTTCACGTCACATTTTTAGCCTCGCGCTGATCAGTCATTCCTTGTCAACAGACATAACGGCGCTTCACTCCCTGACAAGCTGCTTATACATCTGATGCTTCATCAGGACGTCTCCCACAGCTCTGAGCCGACACTTCAGACGGAGCGTAATGTTTGTCTGAGAGACTTTGCCTCTGCACACTCTGTCCCCTCCGACACGCCTGCCTCTGACTTGATGTTTCCTCTGGCGCTGCTCGGCTATGGCATGGGATGTTTCCTGTCTCCTAACGAGGCTGCCTCATTTGCATCGTGATTTCATTATCGCCAGCGTTCATTATCAATTTGTATTTTTCTGCTGGCACGTCTCTCCTCAAAGAATGTCATGGTTGCCATTTTGTTGTCTCTGCATTCACTTTATTTATTGATAGAGTGTTAGTGGAGCGTATAACTCATAAAGGGTGCCACTGGTGGTAATTTAATGGACAGCATGGTGCCCACTGGCAGTGTAAAGGGACGGATTTATTGCGCTTTTCTCTAGTCCAAGGCATTAGGGACAGAGATAGGGTTTCTCTCAGACTCGACGGGGACAGGGGTCCGTGATAATTCTGCTAATCTGACTTGATTTCACTGCTGATAAGAGAGCCTGATGGGTCGACATCAATCAAGAAATGTTACAACTCTCCAGCTTTCCATGACTCCCCTGTTCAGAGCAGATATCTCTACGGAACAGACTCTTCACAAAATAGCTAAGGTAGATACGACAGTGCCCCGGTGTGCCCCAGTTAGGCAGAAAAGGTAGATCCAACACATGACAGCTCAATCCAGACGTCTCCTTTTGCGATTTCTACTCTTTGAAAGCTACGCCTTATCATTTTTAGGCTCCTCAGCGGTGGCATTAGTTAAACAATGTCGCTCAAAAGTAAAGCTACAGGCTCCAATCTGTTCTCTGTTTTCAAGCACGGGGTGAATCTAGATCCCTTTTGGGCATAGCACTGCTTTTTTTTTCCAAGAGAAAAAGTAACAGAGCGGGAAAGCAGAGCTGCGGTGTTGCAGACTCTGTGCCCCAGTTTTGTCTCAAAACCAATGGGAGATTTTCTTCCCCTCAGGACCGTCCAGCTCCCTGTGGATTGCATCAATCCCAGCCTGCCTTGTATGCTTGAAGCGGTGTCTGAGTCAATACCTCCACCACGTGCCACTCAGAGATAACCACAGGCACGGATAGATTTTTTTTCAGGGTAAACATAAAGGTGTGGCAGTGTGGCCAGGTAGTACCTTACTCATGTAGTGTAATTGAAGTGCATTATATGAAGTCCAGCAGCCTTTATTGGCAGGATGTTTAAAACAGCCATTAGAGGCAAGCTTTATACTGTGTAGTGTATGCTTCAGTTTTCTGTCCACCCCCTTTTTTAGGCCTCCCCGCTGGTGACAACTGTGGCTAGAGGCATTGTGGTTTCAGGTTGTTGATCCGTCCCGTTCTCATGAATGCAATCTCAGGAATACCTTGAGGGAATGTCTTAAAACTTGACACAAACATCCACTTGGACTCAAAACTTAACCCATTTGAATTTGATGGTGAAAGGTCAAGGTCACTGTAACCTCACATCCGTCTCACTCTTGTGAACGCAATGTCTCAGGAACGCCGAGAGGGACTCAAGGTCCTTGTTACCTCACTTCCGTCCTCTTCTCATGAACACAAAATCACAGGAACTTGGCACTAATGTCCACTTGTACTGATGATGCTTGAAGGTCAAAGGTCACTGTGACCTCTCAACATATGTTTCTGGCCATAACTAAAAAATTAATTCACTTTAATTTCACTGTGACATCAGAATGTTCTGCTCTCTATCAGTCCTCTGTGCCCTTCTGTAAAAATAGTCTCTACATGAAGACAGCATGTTTCTCACTGTAAATTATTCACTGAAATCATCCATGATAACTTCCACTTTACACTTATTAAATTCCTTTAAAGTCCTCACTATATAATATATGAGTTTGGACAGACATGAATATAAACTAATTCTAGTTTTAGTCACTTGCGTACTCTGACAACCAAAGCACAAACGTGGCTAAAATTACAAAAAAAAAGTCTTGAATTAGCTGGTGGGTAGCGCTCCCGCCTTTACGCTCAGTAGCTCAGAAAAACTATGAATATCATCTCTAGAAAATATCTAACTGGACTGCTTGAGTCATATATTTTGTCTGTCTGCTCTCATTGTGATTCCCGGCATTATGAATGAAGCTATGCTGTGGGAATAAGCACAAGTAGCGATATGGGTCAGATAAGCGCCTCGCAGACTATACCACCTTCAAAACCATTTGAAAATGATTTATGGGCATATAGCACAAACGTAAGGGGGAAAATTGTCCAGCATTTCATCATCCCCGACTAAGAGCCTCTTAGATCTCCTTGATGAACACCCAGTCAAGAAAAGATGTGTTATTTCATGTATTGATCTCAAATTAGGTCTCGCTTTCTAAGCATTCGTCTGCCAGACAGATTGGCTGCATTCAGCCAAGGTCATAGCTGCTGTTTATTTATTTGACTTTCTTTATCTCTGTATAGAACAGTGTGTGTGTGTGTGTGTGTGTGTGTGTGTGTGTGTGTGTGTGTGTGTGTGTGTGTGTGTGTGTGTGTGTGTGAACAACTTTCGTATAAAATTATGTTTGACATTAAATGTTCGCAAACAGCAAGGAGAGATCATGTTAATGTCATCTTTAAGTATAAATTCCTCTGCTACACTGAACTGCAGCTGCAAAAACTGTCCTTATTTCCATAGTTAAATAAAATCCACCTAGGCAGATCAACTGGACAAAAATCTACTTAAACAACTGGCTCAAGACATACACTTAAAAGGAATAGTTCAGATTATTTGAGGTGGGGGTTTTATGAGGAACTTATCCATTGTCAGTGTAGATGGTTGTGTATACTGTATAGTATACTGACTATAGGGAAGTACCTCATAAAACCCCACTTCAGATAATCCAAACTATATACAGATGTTCTGTAATACAAATGTTCTGTAATATACTGATGATCAATAGCTACCTCATACAACCCTACATCAAATAATCCGGACTATTCCTTCAAGAGTAAACTGTGTAAATTGGAATTCCGCATATAAAATTGTACACACCTCAGCTCCTGTGTCCCCCCTTAGTATGGGCATAAACATGTTAGCAAATTAACATGCAGTTATCAGACTATTGCGTTTTATTAGCATGATCAGTAACATATTATTTTGAATGTTATGAAAACTGATGTACTGACTGATTAAAGGGATGCATTTGATCTCCCTTCCTCATTCACAGTTTTACTGTTAGCTCTGTATTGTAATTGCAAATCTTTGTACCCTTTAGTCTTCAAGCAAATGTGTAAATGTAGATAAAAGGAGTGATGAATTATTGTTGAACACATTGCCGGACATCTGAAGGTGTGCTTTGACATCATGATCAATGAGGCCTTTTCATCGCGCTCTCATATCTGCCTCAGAGAAACTAGGCCAGTGACCACCTACTCATGCAAAAAAAAAAAACTCTCACATATGCATGTACCCACTGTTGGATCTTGAACATTACTGTATGTTTTGCTACATTAGGGAAAATAAAACAGTGATTGTTTTTTTATATGTCTTTGCCAGATAAATATTTATCTTAGACTGTCCAAGATGGAGTCAATACTACATTCACATCTCTGCGCTAAATATAGAACCAGCAGGTGGTTAGCTTCGCTTAGCATTAAACATGGAAATGGCTAACCAGACTCTGTCCAGATGTACCAAAATCCATCACTCTGAAGCTCACTAATTAACACTTGATATCTTGTTTCTTTTCATGCTAAACGTGAGGTGTAAAAACGCCAATTAGCTATTTCACAGGGGTTTAAGTGCCAGATTATTTCTTGGCCTGAACCAGTTGCTGGGGAACCAGTGGAGTCACCAGGAAGTTAGATGTAACAAGTTAATTAGTGAGCTTTAGAGGTGCTCGTGGGTAGTAGTCCTCCGATAGGGGGTCTTCAATGGCAGATGCCACTATTTAGAGAGCAGGGGGGGACAACGGCTGATATATAATGCCAAATTCAAAACAAAGAAGAGTCATGCGTAATTAAAGAAATAGAAAAATACATCGGGTTATGTTGTAGATTTCAGAACATGACTGGTATTTAAGGGCGAGTGGTTTACAATATGCCGGTGTTTAACATAATATATATTTCACCCTAGTCAGTAACAGTTTTAGGTTTTTAGTTTTTGGGCCGCTGTGGCTCAGTGGCATAGCAGGGTTATCTTTTACCAATCCAAAGATCTGCGGTCCGATCCCCAGCTCTCTCTCGAGCCTCCATGTTAGAGAATCCTGTGCCATCAGTCTGTGATTGTGTGTGAATGAATTATATTCTGAGGAGCCATTAGTGTACAAATGTGTGTGTGACTGGGTTAATGTGACATGCAGTGTAAAGCGCTTTGAGTGGTCAAAAGATATTTCATATAAATGCAGCTCTGTTCCATCCATTTTATATCAGGTTTGCCATGATTCAGGATGGAAAATGTGTCGACATTAACAAAAGCCTATGATGACTTAGCAAATTTAGGCAAGTGTTTACATGCATGAGAATTACAGCACAGGGCTCAAAAATAACTTTTCCACCACCATCCCAAAACTCACAAGGGAGAGCACTAACATTGTTCCACAGCAGCCGCTTTGACGAGGCTGCCTGCAGATGTGTCTGCAGACATTTTTTGTTTATTTGCCTCATGAGCACAGACATTGACCAAGGCTGATTATCTCAAAATCCCAGATAATTAGCCTGATTAACCAGCTGACCGATTAATCGTCTCTCACTGCTTATTTACTACAGTCTCCCAGCTTCTGTTGTTAAAACTGGGTGGAAACAATTGGAGAGTTAAAAAAAAACCAAAATGCTTGTTTCCATTAAAGCACGTCCTTGAAAAAATGTAAGGTGCGTAGGGTTGTTAGTGGCTGTACTCTGCTGCTTTGCATTTAGAAATCTCCAAACGATCAGATCTCTGATTTTGTGGTGTCATGTGATGAATCACAGCTGAATGATGGATTCTGTTAGCTTCCTCCCATTTTCAATCTTTATGCTAAGCTAAGTGGCTGCTGGCTCTGAATACATATATACACTACATACAAGATAGCAGTATCAGTCTTCTCATCTGACTCTGCAACAAAGTGAAAAAGCATATCTCCCACTATTCCTATTAAAAGGAACTATTCCTTTAATAAGTTGACAGAAATCCAGGAAACTTACTTGACAAAGATATCTTTAAATCTGGCTTTTGGATTGTTTTTTTAAAGCTGACAGACTAAGCCTTCATGCACTCATCCTCAACTGCCAATAGGAAGCTTACTCAGTGAAACTAATAAATCCCAGAGCAGTTACACAAACATCCATGAATAAATTCTGCGACAATAATGGCCATCATCTGGAAATCTTGCACACAGCTTTAACAAAATGCACTGCCACCCCCGCCCCACCTACTCTTTGCTCGGGCTCGCCCAAAAAAACGGAAATGATGAATTTATAGTCTCCCTCTATGTATGCAAGTGCTTTGAAGACTATGCTGCAATGAAGCAGCATGCATAATGCATGAACTTTCTTTTTGAACGCCATGCCGCGCCAAATGTAGTAATATTTTGTCTTCCTCTCTCTGCCCTCCTTCCTTGCTGACTTACTGTACTTCCCTCCTTATTTGAGACAGTTTGTTACAGCCCCGTCCATTGTATCTTCATTTAATTCATTATTTCTTTTGTGTTTTACTGGGCCGCCATTGAATTGCAGCCTGAGGGACGAGGAAAGGGAGAAAGGGACAGTACAATTTTTGAGGAGAAAGACGAGTTGTAGCCAGGAAATGCCCTGTCAAGATAAGACTAGCCTTTTATGTATGCCTTGTGAAACAGTGAAACAATATGCTTTGGCTTTGTGTTCGCATGTCTCTTTGTTCTTGTATAGAGTTTCAAGAGAAAGAAAAAGAGACAGACACACAGAGAGCGCCTGTGGGTGTTTTCACATTGTTTTTTCAGCTGTGTCTCTTTGGTCTCTGTGTGCTCCTTCTACCTTTAGTTACAATTTTAAGGACGAACATCTGCTCACCTGAGCACCATCTCATCAGTTTGTGTTTACACATACTGTACGCGTGCTACCTCACACATCACACAGCGTGCTCCCTATCGCTTGCTAAATTTCCGACAACAAGAAGGTAGATGAACTTCGACGCCCCGCGTTCCCTCGGCGTGCCATGTGGCGCCCCGCAACACAACAGAGCGCAGCATGGAAATGGAGCGCAGGATGTTTGTTAATTATCCACACTTGCGTCAGGGAGCTACACACTGTCTTCTGAAACTCTCACGCCGCTGGCCCCGCTGAGTCAAGGTGGCGAGTTAACATATCGGGCTTAAATATTCAAAGCTTTTACATGTCACTAATTTGTATCGTGTCTGTGTGTGTGTGTGTGTGCAATCAAGGGATCTGGAGCTTATCTGCAGCTCATCTCGAATGCTACTGGACCGATCAGCCTATTTCAATTTTTTGTGCACATTCATGACTGTACGCTGAAGGACCTCTGCATTTTTGAAAAAACACCTTTTGTGCCTCCTCGGCAGTATCAGCAGTAGCCAGTGATGTTATGTTTTTTGGGCCATCCGATTCTTTGAACATGATATTTCAAGAATGCCATGAGGGAATTTCTTTGAACGTGGCACAAATAGCGCTCGGACTCAAGGATGAGCTAATTCAATTTTGGTGGTCAAAGGTCACTGTAACCTCACATCCATCTGACTGAATGCTATTTCTCAGGAGTGCATGGACCAAAATTCTTCAAATTTGGCATAAATGTCCAAAACACATTTTTGCCCATGAGTCAAGAAATCATACTCATTATAACAAAATTTTACACAATGTCTATTAGGATACCAGCAGTGCTGGAGAGTAAGAACTTACATGTAATTCAATTACAAAATAAATGTAATTGTAATCTGTTACTGACAAAACATGTGGAATCAAATAAGAATTACTTATCAAAATGTTGCATCCAAATATTCTTTTTGGGTCATCTGTTAGAAATCTGGACTCTACTGAGTTGACTCTTCTAATTAGTTTTCTTTTCTTTTTTTTTTCTTTTTTATTCAGTTTAGTTTCTGTTTGTTTCCAGAGTTGGCTTGCTCATTTCAGATTAGTTAAAAGTTAGAAATGTTTTAGGTTTTGTTATTAGTTTCAATATTAGTTTTAGTTTTTTTCATTATAACATGTGGGGTATTTGTCAGGGGCAAGTTTTAAGAAGTTCAGAATAGGTCTTACAAACACAAACACCTTGTAAAGGACGTTGACTCACAGTCATGTAAATATTGCCAGTCTCAGTAAACAAGTGCATCAGTGCCTCCTTGTGCTTGTTGTCTTGATACAAATTGACTAAAACTGAAGACATTTCCTCTATATTTCTATTTTATTCGACTTAGTTTTGTGTGTGCGCAGTGTCATTTCAGTTATTTTTCGTTTCTTTCTGAAATTTAGTTTTTATTTTAGTCAACTAAAATGTTTTCATGCCTACTTTTAGTTTCAGGTAATTAGAATAACCTTGGTGTGTTTGTGTGCATTTTCCTCAACAGAACATTGCCCACATCAATGAAATAGTGAAGCAGGTGCTGCTGCTGTTCCCACATTTCTGTCTGGGCAGAGGGCTAATTGACATGGCCAAGAACCAGGCAATGGCTACCCTCTTCAGCAGCTTTGGTAAGAGTCCACCATCGGCATAACTAACCCATGAGTAAAAATCCTCATTTTAGTGATTCATTTTTAAGTTGAAACCAAAGAAAGTGGATGAGATGAAATATTTTTTAGTAATACAGTACGAACAAACGTGTTTGACCTCTCTTGACTCAAGCGACTATTTTTCGATATCACAGCGGCTGTCTGACTCATTTTAAGATATTAGGTGATGCTGATACATTTTCATAGAAAGTCTCTCTCTATTGACAGTAATTTCATTCTCAAATGGAGCTTTCAACGTGATTTTCAATTTTGAATATGAAAGTCTGCACTTAAAGGTGCCCTGTGGAGTTTTTTCGTAAACAAACAAAGTTTCTGTTTATATTCAGTGTTATTCACAAGAACACATTGGGGGATATTTGTGGAGCCTGACGCACATTACCGTCAGAGAATACGCATCACTATTCCATTATTGGGTAGTCTCTCATTATGTGTCCAATAAAAAGTTTTTTCATTTGACAAAAAAAGAGTTTCTCATCTGCATTTGCCAGACGTTGTGCCTCACACAAAAACAGTTTTGTATTCTTACTTTTTCTGTGACTTCACATAACTTTGCAAATGTAAACATGTTGAATAATGAGTGCCCACTGTGTGCATTTGAGTGCATGAGACTTGTAAATTAATGCAATTAATGCCCCTATAATATCATATATTAGGCTACGTATCCTGCCCCACATGTCAGGAAACGTTCATTCATGAAAATGTCATCAAAGAGTAAAAAGAAGAACTTTACTCATTCTGAGATTAAAGTCCTGCTTTTGTGGATCCATAAAGGAAAGATGATCATTTTAACAGTGTCAGCGGTGGAATTAAGGGATCTGCTAAAGCAGGAGAAAAATAACTAGTGCTGTTAATGCCGAGTCACCCGAGGGTCATACTGTCTCTGAGAATAAAGAAGAAATGGTTTTCAAGAAGAAGAAAAAAAAGGCAAGGCAATCGATGACTGCAACAGGAGGAGGGGGTCAACGGGAGGTCTCCAACACAGAGATGGACAACAGAGTACATGCCATAATAGATGATGTTTCAGTGTCAGGCACTGCAAAAGAGGATGGTCCCCTGGACAGCAACTTGCAGAAAACCTGCACTGCCAATATGTCTGACAGCAATGTAGTGGCCAAATTGAATTAATGATGATATCATTAGGCCATATGAATAAATTTAGGATTATATTATAATTTGAATTATAGAGTCAAAAGGATCAACATAATTCTGAAGTTTAACTTATATTGAATTTTCAACTCAAAATTGATTAAAAGTAATGAAATCCATCAGTGAAAAACTGTGGTTTGGATTTCAGCAGACAAATTGCATGTCTGCTACAACAGGTCTGACCTACTTATAAATTGTGTTCAAACCTCAGAGAAAATTCAAAATATGAGAAAACTGGTGAATGCAGCGAGTTCTCCTCAGTCAGTTGTAAAAACCACTTAAGAATGAATCTGTTTGTACCAGTGGTTCTTGCGTGAGGCCCAATGATCAGATGCAATTTCCTCAGTCTCACTGGTCCTTCTGCCAGGATAAATTGGGTCCAGCAGCTATTTGTATAAAAGTTCATTCCCTTCTTCTATTTGAACATAAATGTATTAAAATATATATTGCATGAGCCCAAACACACAATTTCAACGTTTTTTTATGTTGTTTTACAAATGCAAATGTTTTACAAATGCAAATGAAATGTTTCACAAACGCAGTTTGACTGTGTAGCGCTTCAAAAAGTAGTTTCATTACTTTTGGTAAATATTCCCCATTGTTTGCAGCATTTCAACAAATCATTTGCAAAGCTAATTTGGGGGAAAATTGAGTGTTTAAATCCATGTTAACTTCTAAGCAGTCCTCTTCTAACCACTTAAACTCCTGCTTCCATTCACTCCTAAATTTTTTGTGGCCATTTTTTGTTTTTCATAGCTGTTTGTGTTTCTGGTACTTCGGTAAGGATCGTGTCAGCTGGTTAAGTAGGCTTAATAAGTCTATACTTCACTAGCCCAAACATATTGGTGGCTAGCCACCTCTAGCGTACTGTTTTCTATTTTCGTAGAGTGTCGAACTAAAAGGCACAAACTGCATTAGACGTTGTAACACTTAAATGACATGCCTTTCCTTTAAAGTGACACTGCACTATTTCATTCACATTTTTATTCCTTTATCCCACCAGGAAAAAAGTCTGACCAGTAACAGAGCTCCCAAGCCACCTCTAGAGCTCTACTCTCTACATGTGTTAAATTTAGACAGAGGAAAGGGAGATGAGGGGAATGGGGTTGTAGAGGTGGAGCAGCGAGGTTGAGGGGGCCATCAAGAGGCAAAGAGGGCCGTGAAAGAGGAAGAGGAGTCTTATCTGTGGAGAGATGGAGCAGGAAATAGTGGTTTGAGGAATCATTTGCGGCGGTGGCGGAGAGCAGGAAGAGAAAAGCAATCACAAGCTAAAAGGGCTAGTGTGGAGAGGGGCTATTTACCAGAGAATGAGACTGAAAGCGCTTTCGTTTTTCTTGTCTCCTTACTCTGCCCCCTCGGGCTCGAGGGTTGTAGAAGCTGAGAGACGGAGGAAAGAGAGACGGAGAATTGACAATGATTGGAGTGTGGGCGCTGTCAGCGGTTTACTTACATGTTCATTAGCCAAAAGAGGCTTCAACATGAAAAGTACAGGATATCAGTGGTTTTCTCACATGACATAGGTGACAGCAAATTTTATTTTTTAAGGCTAAGTGGCATTTTAAACTGCTGGCTCTCACCAATGAATGTGTCTCAAAAACACTTCAAAGGGCTGACAAATTCCAGCTCTCCACTAACTTTTTGACAAAGATGTATTTGGCTGGCCATGAAAGAAAACACATCTGGTAATTCCTTTTTGTTTTGAAGATGTTTCTGCTAAATCATCCCCTGAGCTTGTAGATAA
>JAJHUR010072590.1:15399-27498 GCA_027495735.1 Lutjanus campechanus | reverse complement strand
TAACCTGCAGAGTAGAGTCCACTGGATTATTCAAACTGTTCCTGACAATATACCATGTGTTGTAACTAAACATTTAATAGTTAAAAAGGAAAAAAAAAACATAAACATACATATACAACTCCTTACGATGAGAGATCTCACTGCCTGTAAACATCTTCACCTTGATGAGTTTTACTGTAATATCAACAAACTGAACTCTTCATTATATTTTATTTGCACAAATAAGTATTCACCCCACACTTTAAATATACACTTAAACTAACATACAGTAAATTAGAAGTGTAAGCGCACACCTCTCATGTGAGAGTCTAAACACACCAGGTCGGTGGTGATATGATTCATTCTGTTCATTCTGAGTCTGATTTTTGGATTCCATAATCTCAGGATCCAGATGTAGTGAATGACAACAGGATGCTTAAGGACGCAATCTAACAATCCACTTGTTTGCTGGACTTGTTATCCAGTGTACACCTCAGCACAAAGCTTTCATTAAGGCATCAAAATAAACAGGCGAGCAGCGGTACACTGGGAACAATGTAGTTGCTAGATGATGATAGGCTAATCAGCTTCAGATGCAACTGGAGACACTCGCGCACTGACTGACTCGACTCCTCCTCTGCCTGTGCCTTGTGAGATGAAATACTACACTGTTGGAGACATTGATTTCTGATAAAAAAGTGGTCAAGCCTGCCACATCAACACTACATCAAGGCAAAGCCCTGGCAGGGATGCTGGCTCGAGTCCATCCCCTCAGACTTGCTCCATAATGAGCATGTTATCGCATCCTGATTTCAATTAGAGCAGGACACACATCTAGACAGCTGCATGTTAAAGTGTCTGCACCTCAGGATTCCCCACCGTTATCAGATGAGAAGATGACTGAGACAAACCTGATTGGTTCTGTGACAAATCACTGCAGGTCACGCTTTAAAACTGACTTGAGAATCCATTTGTTGCGCCTATCACACGACGAAATCACAAGATTTGATGATATGAGAATTTTGATTAGATAAACGTTGTCGAGGATAACGTAAAACTAATATCTAGAGTCCTCACATCTTGCTCTGTGTGAGGTTGAAAGGCCCAGCCTGCGTAAAGTGGATACATTCAACCCTTTAGTTGAAAGAATGATTGTTGACACAAACTCACAAAAGGGATTATTATGTATTCCTTGTGATAAATATACAAAGAAAGGCTTGGTGTGATCCTCCCTCTGATCAAAAAGATTTAGAACCACTTCATTATGCATCCGTACAGAAAAACAATAGCAAGACTATTTTATCAAAGCATCTCCAACAGAAAAAAAGTTCACATATATATATTTTAGAGGTGAAAATGAATGAATATAGCAATACTGCTAGCAAGATTAGCCATTCTGACCCTTTGTAGAAATGGCTGTGACAGTGTGAAATTCCACAGACTCGTCACTGTGAGGATGAAAGTCTAAGAAAAGCAAGGGATGAAATCTGCATCCCCGAAAGAGCCTCCTGCTCTAATCTTTGCATTGTGAAGGCAAAAGACGAGTGAGTCAGATTTACGTCACTATTTGTTTGCTCTTTTTTCCACCCACAAATGCCTCTTTTCCTGCTTCCTCTTTCAGACTTGCCTTGAGGAGATGAATCGTTTTACAGTTTAGTTCCTCATTTAAATGAAGTGGGCGGGATGTGGGGAGGGTATTTTAATCACTTATATAAATATTTGCATTCACATGGGCTGACCCTTGGAATAGTCTATTACTTCATCTCTTTCACCCGCTGGCCCCCACCTCTCATCCAGACACGCTTATTTACCTCTTCTGCTCACCCATTCAATAAGACTCCAACCAGCCTAGAGACATTAGCATAGCCACACAGCTCCACAGACCAGACGGCTATGCAGCTTTGTTCTCCGCTTTGTTCTGAGGGGACAAATAAAGCCTGCTATGTGAGACTCTGAGCAGAGGAGGAGAGGAGGGGTTGGACCACTGGGGAGACTGGCAAGTCCTCTGTTTCTACCCTCTAATGCTTTGACAGCGAGTAATAAATTGATCATAGCGTTGGGCATGATGCCGACCTTGAGATTTTCCTCTTATAGTAGTAGTAGCCGGGCAGCGGAAAGAGATAGGTGGTCATCATCCGGCTAAAATGTGTGTGTGATTTACTGGGAAGACTCGGCGATAGTGATCTGGGATGGATCTCAGAAGAGACAGGGCTCCTGCATCTTTAATTGTTCAGAGGAACAGAGCCTCATCACAATTATAGAGCATTCAGGAAGCCTCCAAACTCATTTAGCTCTCCTCATCTGGGAACAGGAATCCACTAAACACAAATTCCTCTTCTGCAGCCTGCGGCAAAAAGCCTTCTTTTTTTTTAAAGATTAATAAGATAAGAGATTTAAGAATATCCAAAAGACAGAGGAAAAGACTCATTGTTGAAAATGAAACATCTCAACGTGTCAGCATGAAGAAAGATGCGCAAAAAGATTTGACAACACTCTTATTGTCCATTTCATTACTTTAATTAAAACTTAAGTAAGCTCTAAAAATATACATATTTTTTGGCTGTAAAAAATAATCTCATTATGTCTGCTCTTTTAGACTGCTCATCGTCTGCAGTGATCACACAGGGACAGTGAGTGAAACATGAGCTCATGAGAGAAAAACATGCGCAAGGCAATACTCCTAACATTCATTATAAAGCTTCACATCTCTCCATGCACTCATAATCTACTTCCCCTTCCAGTGCACGAGCTAAATTATAACTCTAATTGAAACACTGCACATGCACAAATGTGAGTTCTCTCATCCATAAGGACACGGAGGCAGGAGATGCATTAAAACAAATAAACTAATCAAGTCGATGCTGTGCGACACACTCGTCAAAGGTAAACACAGAAACAATTTGTACTAGTTAAAAGACAGAAGGTGATGCTGCAGGAAGACAGTAACTAAGGGCTTGTACACAAAATGCCAAAGAGACTGAGTCCATAGAGTCGTATTCTTTCACATCTTAATGGATATATGGCTGTATACATCGCCGCCATTGTGATGGATGTCCCTGGGCACTGGCAGTAAGTGCACTCTAGTTCCTTGCAAGGCCCCTCAGTGAGATGCAGCATCACTGAATGAAGCCCAGAGTGATAGAAAGGTGTGACTAGGTATCTCTCACTCTCTCTCTCTCACACACACACACACACATGAGCACGACTCTATATTTTACCCCTAAGACATCCACATTGAGGCTTTCAAGGGCCATGAGAGTGAATAAATATTTGAGGTTAAGTAAGCACGCTGTTCCTTTACCTTCGACAGTGTGCATTTTTAATGCTGCCCTCCACTTTATTGTTCCTTTTCAGGAGGAACGGTGTTTACAAGGAACTCTTTACCCAGGTGGCCCCTACTGATATTTAGCTGCATGTGACTTTAAGCAGGGTTAATTTAGCTGAATAACAGTCTTGGTCAACAATTTTGAAATTTGAAAATTTGAAATACAATAAAACCTAGAAAAAACTATGGCTGTCCTGCACTGATTATAGGAGTGAATGAGCCAGAGTGGTTAATCTTAGATTGTAAATTAAAGGAGCAATATGTAATGACTGCACACCCAAAGCTGAGTACTGCAATCCAAATAGTGAGTTGGAGCCACTGATAGTACATTAAATCAGTTTAAATCTTATTTATTTATATAGTCTATGGAAGAAGTGAGTTGTTTTCCCCTGCCCCTCCTCCCTAAACCACAGCTCAGGAAGGCTACACCATAAGCTGATCAACTTTCAGTTGTCTGTCTATGTAAAATTAAGCACATTATCCTGATAAAACAAAAGCCCACTGCTCTGAAAATACAAACTCTTGAGTTGGAGTTCAGTGACAGCCTGCCTTACTGCCTGCCAGACATTAACATATTGCTGAATTTAACAGTTAAAAACATCTATCCTTTGTAAAAGATTAATAATGATTTCTTACGACTCATTAACAGACACACACTCATTCAGCAAACATTCAGCATTCATCTGGACTCCAATTAATGTTAACAGGCAAACCAGGGATGTGCACACACATTTTGGGGGTCAAAACAATTCAGGTGACTAAAATACCACTATGACTAAATGGCATATTAGTCAAAAGACTATGACTACAACTAAATCAAATTTGCTGCCAAAATTGGAACTGACTTGAAGCACTTTAACTGCTGTCTTTCATGCGTTTGCTTTTTGATTTTGTTTCTGTAAATCATTGCATGATGTTTCAACTGTAGTTTAGTCAGGAGAAAGAAGTCACCATCATACACCTGTAGAGGGCATTGTGATGCATGTAAGGAGCGGTGCCCCTGCTGTGTGCCTTGTGAAGCCGCTGAAGAAAAACACAGACATGGCACGACTGTCACCACAGTGCGTCCCTGTGCGTAATCACATCGCCCTGATCAGGGCTCTTTAGTCATCATGGTCACATGAGAGAGAGGAAAAAGAAGTGACATAATTTCCTCCATTTCAGCACATCTGTTCCACATCTGACAGCCATCCAGACAGATTTAGTGAGGTTTTCTGCCCCTGCTGTGGAGATTGTAAACAGGCCATTCAGCTTGTGTTGTTAACTCAAACAAGATGTGAGGCCCTGGGCCAAGTCTGCATGCAACCTGGAGCCTTCTGATTGCGCTGGACTCGGGACAGATTCGGCCCCCCTTGCTGGCTGAATGTCGGCCTAAGCCACAACACCTGGTCGATGAAGGAGCACGGAGAAGGCGCAGGCTCTGAGGACAGGGGTTTGTCTGCTGTAAGCCCGGGCTGCTGCGCAGATAACTCAGTTGCGTAACATTGCCCACTTCAACACTAGCCTTAATAAGGAGAGAGCCTTTCAATTCGCCTCACAATGACGAGCTGTAAAGGAGAGAGTGAGAGAAGAAAAGCGCGGGGCTGCAGGAATCCCATTTGTATTTTCAAGATGAGCTCGCACTGACAAAGGTGTCGCTCGTAAGTATCACTGTGTAATGTGGCTAATCTCACACTGAAGATATTGTAAATGACTGCTTAAGACCTCTCATTCATCTGCCGCACTGCTGGCACTCATCCATTTGATCAGCATCATTTAGCGCGTAAACATGCTGCTGGTGACAGGTATCAGAGCTGCCTCTCTAATCATACACATACCTCAGCACTGTGGCATGTCCTCATCTATCTCCCTCTCCTCAGAGGCAGCACAGCCTCCCAATCAGAATGGATAATACCCTGTGGACCAACTACCACGCTCCACACAGACAGAGAAACACTCGGCAGCTAAAAAAGAAAAGACAGCCAAGGCCCATTTAGCATTGGTGTGTTGACACTAATGGACACACGGACTACACCCTCATGTTTGAAAATCAGGATATTATGCAGACATCCAGCTATCCCTCTGCTTTTCCTCCCTAAAGCATAAGGTGGCAGGGGAACAATTGGTTTCATGGGTGCTGTGGGGTATCATTTGGTAAGGTCTCCCTGTCTCTGCCTCTACTTTGTGAGCCGGAGCTGGTGGAGTTTAAGAGGAAGGGGTATTATCTCAGACTCTTGCCAGCCCAGTGCACTCTTTGGGATAATGTTCTTATTGGGCGTGATCCTCCGACTGCAGAAGTCATGCTGTCTTTACTCAGAAAAGCAGAGGGGGGACTGGAGGTGGGTGGCTGGCTTCGCCCCAACAGATTTAAAAAAGAAAAAAAATAAAAGTTTCTGTTACACTTGCTTGAACCCACATGTTTGCAGAAAATTAGAGAATTAGTAATAACAAGAAAGGGCCTTCATGTTGCCATAATTACTCCTATAATCGTATGAGGAATGCAAGAAAAATAATTTTTTTCATTTTTAATATATCCCATTGGAGAAAACAACCAATTTAAAGGGATAGTTTGGATTATTTGAAGTAGGGTTTTATGAGGTATTTATTGATAGTCAGTGTATTACTATAGTAGATGTTGGTCAACACATATTTTAGCCATTTAAAAAAGTCTACCTAAAAAATCACTTTAAGTATGCTACATTTAGAATATTTTCACTGCTTTACTTTGCTGCCAGACATCCTTTTCCAAAGGGATATTGCCTTTAAACACACCAAACTCCACAGGCAAAGTCAGTCATTTTACCTCACAAAACAAAGAAGTCGATTGGTTAGTTTGTTTGTGTTATTGTGTGACTTCTGTCCGAGGCAGCGGTACACCATTAACAGTTGGTTAAGACTACATGCCTGAGAGTGCATGGCGTTATCTGCTGGTTTTCATTTCAGCGCCCATATTAACTGGTTAGTGTCCACACAGCCTGCTTTAGCAGCACAATCCATGCGCATGTCAGGTGCTGCTCTCACTGAGCTTCATCTAGAGATTCAGAGGCTTGCCTATTTTTTCCTCATGATGCGCGTGGTTCTTGGCAAAAATGCACATTAAAAGTGATCTGTTGACAGTCATATTGACAGTATGTCAGCAACAGGACAGCTCTCACTACAGAGCCACAGCAGTTTGGCAACAGTGCCGTCATGCACTGCTCCAGTGTGTGGTGTGAACCAGCCATAACTCCTGTATTCTTATAAATTATTATAAAAACAACAAAAACAATATTATAAAATGATTTTTATATAAAGGCGGTTTCCCATCAGAAAAGGTTACCTGCAAAGTAAAGTGGCAAAAATATTCTGAATATCACATACACTTAAACTGATAAAGCCTTTTTTAAGTGAACCTTTTTTAATTGACTGTCTGTACATTGCTTTGCTTCTGTGCTGGTGCCCCTCTCAAACTGGGGGCATGCCGATCGGCATCTACTGTATGTGATAGACTGACTATCCATAAGAACCTCATACAACCCCGCACAGAATAATATAACCATCCCTATAACATTTAGGACGTATTCCTATATTTAATATGAAAACTTGAAATTCGATTTTGTTTTTGAAACTCAGTTTCAGTTTACTTTTGCCAGATATTTTGTGGTGAAAAATATACTCAAAGGATTTCTCCACCAGCAGTCTTTGTGCACCTGTTTGACTGTACTGCTGCTAAACAAACAAACCACTCAGGAGGTCATGTGGACCGAAGAGAGAACACTTCATCTATTCTCCACACGGAAAACTTTGAAGACATTTTTTCAGTTGTAACTATAAGCTGTGTCAATATTTGACTCAGACCCTGACAGGATGTTCGGGGGAAGCCAGAGGGATCTACAGTTCCATAAGTACATTATAACACAGGAATGCAATAACAGTACGAGTGTCTAATAACGCTGTATGGGCATACTGCAGACACAGGTACAACCTCAGCAGACCCGAACAGGATCATAGGTTGGTGCCACAATTGTCTCACAGAATTAAACACAGCATTATGTTAGCGTCTCCCCTCCAGCATCGCATCAGAGAGTCTTTTGAAGAATAAATAAACAATCTACGAGGCTTCAGGTGACAACACAGCGTACTGGCAGCTCCTCAGCATCTGATAAGGTCCATCTCCTTGCCCGTGGCTCGCGATCGGAGAGATCAATTTCAATCTGGAGACGTGATAAAGAGAGTTGACAATGCGCCCCTGCAGCTGTAAATACACAATGTCATGTCTGAAAATAACTGATGAGAAATGATCTAAGCTCAAAATGTGCATTGATTTCATTGCCTCACTCCCTGTCCCATTCCAATAATTTCAGCTATCAGTTCTGTCGGCTGTGAAACTCACAAAAAAAGGTAAAAAATCAACAGCAGAGCCTCAAATGCATAAAAAGATCACCCTTCCTGCTAACATATGAATAAAAGATATTGCATTACAGTCGTTTTTTTTCCAGTGTGGTTTCCCAGTTAGCTAATCAAAACGATACAGTGTCATTTCATACAACAAATGTGTTCTTTATTAACCAACAGACATTCTAGTCAGACTGCGTTGCTCGCCAGACGGAGGTGATTGTGTTATCTGTGAGGCCGGCTGTGCAACTCTCCGCTGGGCTCCTGCAGCTCGAGGATTGTCCCTTACCTCTCCACTACCCCAAGCACTGCTTCTCCCCTGCACTCTAATTGCCTCCATTACTGTATCTGCAGTCAGATAAAATGCTAATTTCACAGCACATTAATTTCTCCAGGCTGAACAATAAGCAACACAAAGCCCAGGCCGCCTGTCTTTGCCTGGGCAAGCACGTCTGCAGCGCTGGGCTCCTTCCCAATGGTAGAGGAGTGAGAGCACCATTATGCACAGGTCAATGAAATGAAGGAAAAATCCATCGATTCTACATTTGAAAAGAAAACACAGGAGAAGGGCTGGGGCAGGGTGATTTATCAGTCTCAGACGGAGTCTGGCAGTCAGGCCTGGAAAATGCTGAGGAGAAATGCTCCATCCTCATTGGCCTGCTTTGGCCAGGCCATAATACAGTAACATCTGTCTATGAATAGATATAGCTTTTCAACCTTCACCTGGAACATGAAAGACTTTTTGAAATGGGATCGGACTTGTAGAGATAAAACTGTGGGGTAAAGGAAGAAATATGTAATATATTTACTGTACTAAATCATAGAATGACCATGATCTGTCATCAGAGATTAAGGAAACATCCTAAATTGAAATACCAGCTTCTCTGACAACAACACTACAGCCAGCATGTTGAATTGAAATTTCCATTCTGGCCTGTTTTTGTTTGCACCAGGTTCAAATGGATGCTGAATGTTTGCCAATGAGTAAGTGTGTGTTTATGCATTTTAAGAAAACATTAATAATCTTTTAGAAGGAGTAGATGTTTATAATGCTTCAATTGAGCAATATATTAAAGGAGCCATATATAAAAATTGTGCGTCCAAAAATGGGTACCGCAGTCCAAATGGTGACTTGGAGAGACAGACAGTATATTTAGGTTGAAATCTGGTTTATTTTATAATCTATGATTGAAACAAGTTGTTTCCCCCCTGCCCCCTCCTCAGGCAGGCTGCAGGAACATGGCAGGAGTGCAAAACGAGTGCAACATTATAATTTTACAATAACAAGCAATGCCCTGCACTGTCATCTGCCAGTCAATGTAAAGCTGAACACTTTATCCTGAAAACAAAAGCTCACATCTCTGAAAATATACACTCTAGAGTTGGAGTTCAGTGACTGCCTGCCTTCTGTCATCTTCTTCTTATAGCAAATATATTACAGATTGTTCCTTTAACAGAGCCTGGCAGGCAGTAAGCAACTCGGGAGTTCTATTTTCTGAGCTGTGGGCTTCTGTTTTCAGGATAACTGGCTTAGATTAACATCGACAGACAATTGACAGTTTTAAACAGCTGATCAACTTACAGTGTAGGACTTGTCGTCTCTTGTTATTGTCAGAGTATAATGTTGTGCTTGTGTAGGTTCAGTGTACAGGCAACCCGCCTGAGGTTCACTCTGGGGAGGAGGAGTCGGGGGAAACAACTCGCTTCAACCACAGATCCTATATCAAACAGGGATTCAACCTAATTAATATATATTGTCCATGGCTCCAACTTGCTATTCATACTGAAGCGCTCATTTTTGAGTGCTAGGATCTTACATATTGTTTCCTTAAATAAAAATGATATGTTGTTGACATTCTGTGGATTTTTAACACAACTATATCTGTGATCTACTTAAGCTTTATGGGGTGATTTAAGCTAATTTCATATCCATCATCTTCTCCCTCTGGAGTTCATCGATCATCCCTATTTCTCTTGCTCAGAAGCACCCGTCTGTGTACATCAACCTAATGTTCTCATATTATATGCATGGCTTGATTCCTCCCTCCAGCATCCCCAACTGTCTCTGGATTAGCAAGTCCACACCCCACTTCACAAATCAAAACGTTTAACATAATAGCTCCCATCCTCTAATGGCTACACAACACACTTCATTTATTCAGCCACAGTTTTTAATAAGTCATTATCAAATTCAGCTTAATTCTATTCAGCCCTTCAGGATAGCGAGAACAGTGAGGGAAGTGCTGTTATAACCCGATGCAAAAATTGCGTTTTGTTTGTGTGCGCACGTGTGCGGGTGCTTGTGCCAGGAGCAGAGTGAATCCTGACCCAAGGACAGTCTCTCTTCCTGGGAGAGGCAGATTTCCGCCCTGGAGTCAGGCTGGCCTCGTCGCTCACTGATAAGCCCTTCACATGGAGAGCACTGGAGGGCTCACTACAGTGTGCAACAACATAAACAAGTCACATCAAGTCACAATTCAACTCTGTGATTATACCCTTTATTAACAAAAGCAGCTGAAATTCTAATATCTTACAGGTTGTTTGGTGATAAACAAGAAGCATGGGTCAAAAGAGGCACAGGTGCCCTTTCATAAGGACTCAGAAGCCCATCAAAAACAGAACAATCTGTAATTTGAGTTTTTCTTTGGCTGGTCCTAAAGAAAGGATGTAAGAATGTCAAAAAATAGATATCTGGACACTTGGCTTTCTACATTCTTGTGTAACAACTTGACATGCCCACATGTACACTTGGTTTGTAGACTATGGTGACCCCTTGTGTCCCTCAGTTATAGCATTTTATGACAGCTGTCACAAAAAAAACAGCCCCACTCCACCCACCTCATCACAGACTGCAGACAAAACAGGTGAATGATGGAACTGAAATAAACTTGTAAGATGGTGTTTTATTCCCTCCAGCAGGAGCCAAACTCAGGTCAGTCAGTCAAATAGCACTGCTTCACTTCTTATTAAAATTATCTTACCTCATGCAGGCTTACATAGGCTATAGTTTATTCAACTGAACAGGCAAATAAACAAAACAACTAAATAATGACAAATAATTCTGTTACAATAAGCTGAGATAGCAGCCTATGCCTTTTGTACATAAGGTTTGAATTATGGTTCACCTACAGTATGCCACTGACTACATTTACACGCACAAAATATTCTGTTTAGATGAAAATGAATATTCCACTAATATTCCTGCTTACATGCAGCCGTGCAAACTCTGATGAACGTAATGAACACAGCCTCCCTCTTTCATTCATTCAACCTTATTGAAAAGGTCTGTGTTGCGATATTTGCACATATCCAAAAACCTGTAGATATCCAAGTCATTCATAATGTTTAAAGGAAATTGTGTTTCTCCTTCCCAACAGAAATGTGGGATTTGCGTGCAACTCTATCTGAGCCTTGCCTGTTGACTGGTTGGTTTATTTAAAATGCACAGAGCTGACTGAAAAGAGGCAAAAGGAGTCCAAAGAATGCTCCTAAAACCTAAATAATATTGATGGAATATGCAGTTTATATGACCCACATCATATTAGTAATATTGTCATATTAGTGGAAGTTTAGTGAGCATGTCAGCGTTGTCAATGACGGGGTTGTATCGTGCTTGCTTTACTGGTGTTTGTGACACATATTTCCAAATCAAAACAAAGATGGCAGCCTGCTGAGCACTTGGATAGGAAGCAACAATTTTTTTATCCAGATGGTATTCTGAAAATTCTGTGTTTTTAAACAACCTTCTGGGCTTTTCAAACATCCAGTTCATTCTCTTTTACAAAAAATCACGGTTAACAAGCAAAGCACTGTGCTATTTTCAACAATGTATCAAATGAAAATGTGAAAACATGGTGAAAATGTGAAAGGCATCACATTTAGTGTTGTTTTTGGCTACAGCAAACAGCAGCTTTCAGTGAAAAAACTCTAAAAACCCACGGTATACTAACTGCTCAGCAGACTTCAGACAGTTACAGTTAGCAAGTGAGCACAGCGAAGCATTTAGCAGCTAAAGTGCCAGATATTTCCCTCAGGAGCTGGTAGAGACCAAAATATGAGCAGAGAGAGGGTGAATATGGACTCGCACTCGTCAGGTTGCCAGAAACACTGTTTGCTGACATGTTCACCATGTAAACTTAAAAGGTGATGATATGTCGATGTTGTGTTCACTGCTTGTTTCCACTGCCACCAAGTAAAGAAAAACAGTTTGAACTCCAGTGTGCTGACTGTACTGATGTCTATGAAAAAATTGCACCTTACAAATAAGACATAATAACATCAGACAGCAATTCTTAACTTGGCCTTGTAGTTGCACTTGAACACAGTGAAAAGACTAGATAAGTCAATGGCAATGTACATTTCTCACCTACATCAGAGACTATGTATCTATTGTGTAACAGCATCACAGAGAGAAAAACAAAATGGTTAAAAAAAAAAAAAAA